>CAUYPK010141782.1:0-39560 GCA_963574355.1 Loris lydekkerianus | reverse complement strand
TGCTGTGAGCTGGGGGAGTTGGTGGGTGGAGCAATTTGAGTATGCTGTGAGCTGGGGGAGTTGGTGGGTGGAGCAATTTGGGTATGCTGTGAGCTGGGGGAGTTGGTGGGTGGAGCAATTTGGGTATGCTGTGAGCTGGGGGAGTTAGTGGGTGGAGCAATTTGAGTATGCTGTGAGCTGGGGGAGTTAGTGGGTGGAGCAATTTGGGTATGCTGTGAGGTGGGGGAGTTGGTGGGTGGAGCAATTTGGGTATACTGTGAGCTGGGGGAGTTGGTGGGTGGAGCAACTTGGTTATGCTGTGAGCTGGGGGACTTAGTGGTGAATGCCACTTTGGTGGTGGGATTGCAGTATGTATTGAGAAAAAGCCACTGGATTTGTGAGCTTTAATGAAAGATCATTATGAAACCTCATCAAATTCTCAACTTGGAAGTGATTTAGCAGCTATTGGAGGCTGTTAAGCCACATAACGATGGGTTTTTAGGTATTTTTGACATGTGAGATCAGATGTGATGTCATGGCAAGGGCAGAAATGAGAAATGGGCAGATGAGGTATTCATTTGAAATGTAGGCATAAGGTTGAAAATATGCAGTAATGATGTAAAACAAGACGATGACAGGTTATTAGTCGACTGTGTTTCTGTTTTACACAGATCAGGTCCCACATTCTCTCCCACTAAACAGCCCTTCTAATTAGTATAAACTATAACTGTTCAGTATATTAAACTCATTTCTCATTTGTGGTGCTAAGATAATATCACCAAATGCATTTCATGTGCAAAAGAACCTGACAAATACTCTGTCTCTTCTGATGACACATTTCATGTATGTCTCTCCACATAGGATGTATTTACTTACTTGCCTTGCTCATTCTGTATGACCAGCAGCTGTGTTCTTGGGGTCAGGTGGGCATTCCTACTCACAAGACCCACTAGACCATAACAGACCATACAGTGTACCACCCTCTCTCTGCTTTGTTGAAAAACACGAGATGGGAAACCCAGCATGTCACTGTCAAGTATATTGTTCCCAGGTGATAGATAGCTCAGGTCTAGTGAAAAGGTGACACATATGTGGGAGGGAGCACCGCCCTGGCTTAGCTCTTTCATGCTCCATAGGACACACCGTCTTTTGTAATAGCACATAGGCATAGCATCTGGGACTCAGCAAAGGGCAAGCCAATTAGAAGCCATATCCCATTCAGACAAGCCCCTATTTACACTGCCTACTAGCCTCTTAGTCCAGATGTAAATCACCAATGGAAATCATTTTTGCTACAAACAATGTTGCTTAGAAACAGCTGATATCCCACCTTTTTCACGTTTCCAGGGAAACAATCCTAGAAGGTTAAGGAGAGGTCATTTTTTATATAGAGAAGGAGAAAGGTTTTGTTAACCCTTTACTCACACTAATTTATAGACAAAATAAATGGAAAACTCACATAATTCTGCCTGTAGGACCTGTGCAGTTGACTTTGTTAGTGGCAGCGTTCATTTTAACTTCTGAGTCTGGCAGATAGCTCGGGGTGGTTATGTTTTGCTGATAGTTTTTAGCAAATTTAGTAAATAAAAAATCCTTCTCGATATTGCTCACTTGTCTCAGTCCCTCTAAGAGCATCTTTAAGGTAGAGATATGATTCAGGGAACAGTTTTTTGGTGAGTTGGGTTAGGAAAAAATCAGTCTGTGAGCAGACTTCTCATTTGAAACCACCACTATATCAGAATATATTAAAAGAGACACACAACCCAGACAGTTATTATTCACCTGTCCTTAACATTGACTTCTATTTGATGTTACTCAAAATGAATTAATTTTTATTCTGACTTCCATAGAATCTTACAATCTATTGTAAGATTATGCGTCTTTATCACAATAATCACAGTGACTTTTCAGGAATGTTTTGTGGAAAACTACAGGTTTATTTCTTACTGTTCATAACTGGTAATACACTCAAACAAATATACTAGTTTTTCTAATGTTCATTTTAAACATAAGTGCCCACTGCTCAGACTACTTTTTTGTTCTTGGAAACTTAATAATTCAGACATGTTACTAAAGCATTTTTAGCATTGAATCCGTGTAAAGAACTCTACTTCCCATTAGTGGGTATAGTAGTGAAAAATGGAAAGTAGTCTCATAGGTTTAAATTCAGTATTGTTTGCTGAAGTTAGACATTAGAGGCTCCTAAAACAAAAATAACTTTTCATAGGTCGATTTTAACTATATAAATTTATACAGATGTATAAATTTGCCAGCATAAGGCAGATTTAAATATATGCTTTATTCGTGTATTTGAAACTTTGTATTTTATGTGGCGTTACAGTAGTTTTTTTTGTTGTTGTTGTTGTTTGTTTTTTTTTTTTAAAGCTAATTTGAACAGAACACAGTTAAGAAAGTCATTGTGGAACCAGAAATACTACTCACACAGTCAAAGTTAACATAACTACAGCATTTAAATCTATATGCTATTACTATTAATCTCACTTGATATTACTGACCAGCCTTATATGTAAGTATTTTTAAAATTCTTATTCTACTGCAAAAGAAACTCAGACTGGAATCCTAGGTGATAAATACATGGGTCATTATGAAAATTTTGAGAAACACAAAAACCAAAAATGCAAAATTTACACAGACGGAAACAATTACGCCCTCCCAACAACACTTATAAGCCATGCAAATGGAAACTGGCACAGAAGAATCAGAAAGGACGCTGTCTGCTGTGTTTCTTGGAGGTAAAATAAGGCACCAGAACGTAGTTTGTCTCAAAACTTTCATAGTAACCTACATACAACGTTATTCAGGAATTACGTGATTCAGAAAAGATTTTCAGGGTGATGGAATTTTAATGTGTTCTTTCTTATTCATCAAATAAATGATGTTTGGCTTATTTACCTGTGAAACCTCTGTCATAAATAATTGGGTTGGCTATGAAAAAAACAGTAAAATTTTTATATTTTTCACTAAGTATTGTAAGTAGTATCTTATTTACCAAATGTTACAGTGCTCTGAGCTATATATACACACTTTGTATGTATACATCTTGTTAATCCTAATTTTAAGAAAAATTAAAATTTTATTTTGATACATAGTGTTAATTACAGTGTGTTTTCAGATTTCTCTGGCACAACTTCAGGGTACAATCTAAAATCAATCAGATATTGTAGAGTTAACTAAACATTAGATGAAAAGTTTAAATGACCAGATAGATTGTTGAGATTTATCTGCCACAAAGGAAGACTATAAATTAGCCCTGCCTAATTTAAGCATGACAAATAACTATGGTAAATCGTAAAACAACGAAATAATTCTGTGTAACAGGCATGGTATTTAGGTTCTATACTATAACTTATTTTAATGTAATTTTGAGCCGGTTTACACCTGCAGTTTTCAGGTATTGTGTATTGGGGTGGCTGGCCCTGGATTTTGATTTTACCTTCCTGACGTGCTCCTCTCTGGATTGCAGGTGAGGCTCAGTAAGAAGACTTGCTACCACTGGGTGGCAGTGTTGATTTCTGGGAAACCAAAAAGAAAGCTATGTTGGTTTTTGTTCAAAAAATTCATTTGAATAAAAATTCAAATATGAAAGTCTATGTTTAGCGAAATAATAGTGAAAATAAAATTCATGAAATTATTCAACTTATTGTCTGTATAACCAGTCTAATTTAACTTGATTTTATGATTTTGTGGTGTTTAAGTTTAATTTGATATACAATGGAATGCTGTATTAATAGTTTGTGGCATAGAGTAAATTATTTTAAAATCAGTCATTAGCATTTATTTGTTAAAGAATAACTTTATAATAATTTTGTGAGTAAAAGAAAATTTAGCATTTTTAAAATTTGGTAAGTGTGCGTAAGGAGATGAGCAGTACATGTGATTGGACATAGCTCAGTTCTTTTCTTTTTTTTTCCCTCTCTCCTTTAAAAGGCAAGGTCTCCCCCTGCCACCAAGGTAGAGTGCAGTGGCACCAGTATAGTGTACTGCAGCTTCAAGCTCCTGGGCTCAAACCGTCCTTCTGCCTCAGCTTCCTGAATAGTTAGGACTGCAGCCCTGCTTTTTATTTTTATTTTATTTTTATTTTTTGGTAGGATGCTGTGTTGTCAGGCTGGTCTGGAGCTCCCAGCCTCAAGTGCTCCTCTCACCTCTGTGTCCTTTTGCTTTCTTAAGAGAACATGTGTAAACCTTTTGGTAACAGAAAAATATCTTTTAATAGTTTTTCTTCCTTGTTTTCTTTATATCGGTTATATTTTTAAATATTCTTTAAAGAATTTTTTTCTCCAGTGACTCACTTCGTTTTCATTTGTCTCTGATTCTCAGAGAATTTCTGTCCATTTATGTCACACTTACTCCTGTTGCCTTATCAATAATCAGTAATCTGTGAAGATTATATGAAAGATATTGCGTATCTCATGATACTAGCAACCTGAAATTTATTTTTAATCAGATGTGAAAGACAAATCATTAAACTTAAAAAAAAATACAGTAGTAGAATCTAGTGGTTAATTTAAGTAAATTGTTTAAATTTAGCTGTGAAAACCTCCAGGTAATGGGGAAAATTTTTATTGTTTCTTACTCTCATTTGTTTAGTTATATTTCCTACAGCTGAAATTTTCAGAAAGAGGACCATAAATTATATTGCTTTTGCCAGGTTAGAACTGTTAAATACATGCTTAATGAAATGTACCCTAGATGTATATGGCTTCACATCAGATGTGGCATGAGGTGTGGAGCCCTGTTTGTTTGCCCCTCCCAGCTCCTTTGCTTTGGGTGCTGTGATGATAGCAAGGGAGAAAGACTGTGCCCCTGTTTCCTTCTTTAAAAATCTGGGAATATAGCACCAACTTACTTTCTCTTTCAAATCAGTGAGAACACATGAATTATAGCACTTGGCATTAAATAAGCACTTTTAATTTTTTTTGTTATATCATAACTGTACATTATTGCATTTATGAGGTACAATGTGCTGATTTTATATAGAATTTGGAATGTTTACATCAAACTGGTTAACATAACATTCACCTCACTTATTTAATTGTTGTGTTTAGACTTTTATACTCTGCTCTTAATATATTTGACATGTACCCTTGCAATATGCACAGTAGGTGAGGGCCTACCAATACCCTCCCTCCCTCCTGTCCGCCACCTTCCCCTCCCCTCGCCCTCCTTTTCTCCCCTTCTTTCTGGGCTGTAATTGTGTTTTATCTTTCACATGAAAGTGTTAGTAATTATATATTGGTTTCACAATAGTATTGAGTACATTGGATATTTTTTTTCCATTCTTGAGATACTTTACTAAGAAGAATATGTTCCAGCTCCATCCATGTAAACATAGAAGAGATAAAGTCTCCATTTTTTTATGGCTGCATAATATTCCATGGTATACATTTACCACAGTTTGTTAATTCATTCATGGGTCGATGGGCACTTGGGCTGCTTCCATGACTTGGCAATTATGAATTGGGCTGCACATGAATTGGGCTAAAAATTCTGGTGCAGATGTCTTTGTTGTAAAGTGATTTTTGGTCATCTGGATATATACCTAGTAGAGGAATTGAAGGATCGAATGGCAGATCTACTTTTAGTTCCCTAAGGGTTCTCCAGTCTTTCCAGAAGTATTAGTTTGCATTCCCACCACCAGTGCAGAAGTGTTCCCTTCTCTTCATAGCCATGCCAACATATGTGGTTTTGGGATTTCGTTACGTGGGCTAATCTTACTGGAGTTACTTGATATCTCAAAGTGATTTTGATTTGCATTTTCTGATGATTAAAGAGAATGAGCATTGTTTCATGTGTCTGTAGGCCATGTGCCTGTCTTCTTCAGAGAAGCTTCTGTTCAAGTCTCTTGCCCACAATGAAATGATATCACTTGTTCTTTTCTTATTAAGTTTGAGTTCTCTGTGGACTGTTATCAAACATTTGTCCAAAACCTAACTTGCAAATATCTCCTCCCATTCTGAGGGCTGTCTGCTTGCTTTACTTACTGTGTTCTTGGCTGCACAGAAGTTTTTTACTTTGATCAGATCCCAGTAATGTATTGTTGGTGTTGCTTTAGTTGCCCAGGGAGTCCTCCTCATAAAGTATTCTCCCAGGCCAGTTTCTTCAAGTTTCTCCTGCATTCTCTGCAAAAATTTTTATAGTTTCAAGTCTTAAATTTAAATCTTTTATCCAGTGAGTGTCTATCTTAGTTAATGGTGAAAGGTATGGGTCCACTTTTAGTCTTCTACAGGTCACCAGCCAATTCATCCAGCATCATTTGTTAAATAGTGTCCATACTACCCAAAGCAATATACAAATTTAATGCGATTCCTACTATTAAAGCACCGCTGTCATACTTTAAAGATCTGGAAAAAAATAGTACTTAGTTTGATATGGAATCAGAAAAAACCTTGAATAGCCAAGACATTACTCAGAAATAAAAACAAATTAGGAGGAATCATGCTACCAGACTTCAGACTATACTATCAATCTGTAGTCATCAAAACAGCATGGTACTGGCACAAAAACAGAGAGGTAGATGTATGGAACAGAGTAGAGAGCCATGAGATGAACCCAGACACTTACTGTCATTTGATCTTTGATAAGCCTATCAATAAGCACTTTTTAAAAGATGAATATAATTTGATGAATATTTGTGCAGGGATGTGGTAGAAAAGAGACTACTGAGAACAGAAGAGATGAGTGATTATAGCAACCACTTTTGTGGAGTGATTAAAACTATTAACACATTTAATAATTGAATGGCCTAGTATTATAGTTCATTGCATCATGAGTCTTTAAAAATAATAGATACGTGTTAAAGTATTGATATTTCTTCTCCCTTTCTCTTTCTAGGGTACTTACAGAGAGCTACAATGGAAAAGTCCTGGATGCTGTGGGCCTTTGTGGAAAGATGGCTGATAGCTTTGGTGTCCTGGTCTTGGGCTCTGTGCCGTATTTCTCTTCTACCCTTGATAGTGACTTTTCATCTGTATGGAGGCATTATCTTACTTCTGTTAATATTCATATCAATAGCAGGTATTCTGTATAAATTCCAGGATGTACTGCTTTATTTTCCAGAACAGCCATCCTCTTCGCGCCTTTATGTTCCTATGCCCACTGGCATTCCACATGAAAACATTTTCATCAGAACCAAAGATGGAGTACGTCTAAATCTTATTTTGATACGATACACTGGAGACAATTCACCCTATTCCCCAACTATAATTTATTTTCATGGGAATGCGGGCAACATAGGTCACAGGTTACCAAACG
The DNA here is from genome assembly GCA_963574355.1 of Loris lydekkerianus. Taxonomy (NCBI): domain Eukaryota; kingdom Metazoa; phylum Chordata; class Mammalia; order Primates; family Lorisidae; genus Loris; species Loris lydekkerianus. The sequence goes on along the minus strand of CAUYPK010141782.1, from coordinate 32,309 downwards.
CATTACTTATGTTGGTCAACCTCAAAGTTAACCTGTTGCTGGTTGATTATCGAGGATATGGAAAAAGTGAAGGAGAAGCAAGTGAAGAAGGACTCTACCTAGATTCTGAAGCTGTGTTAGACTATGTGATGACCAGACCTGACCTTGATAAGACAAAAATTTTTCTCTTTGGTCGTTCCTTGGGCGGAGCAGTGGCTATTCATCTGGCTTCTGAAAATTCACATAGGATTTCAGCCATTATGGTGGAAAACACATTTTTAAGCATACCGCATATGGCCAGCACTTTATTTTCATTCTTTCCAATGCGTTACCTTCCTTTATGGTGCTACAAAAATAAATTTTTGTCCTACAGAAAAATCTGTCAGTGCAGAATGCCTTCTCTTTTCATCTCTGGACTCTCTGACCAATTAATTCCACCAGTCATGATGAAGCAACTTTATGAACTCTCCCCATCTCGGACTAAGAGATTAGCCATTTTTCCAGATGGGACTCACAATGATACATGGCAGTGCCAAGGCTATTTCACTGCACTTGAACAGTTCATCAAAGAAGTAATAAAGAGTCATTCTCCTGAAGAAATGGCAAAAACTTCATCTAATGTAACAATTATATAATGTTTCTCTTTTTGATTAATGCATTCTATTTTAATTTGTGCAAAATGATAAAGAATGTTTCTTTTAGAAGTGTGTTGTGTCTGTACTTGTCTGAAGAGTGACATTAAACTTTGAAAGGACTTTGTGCTCCTTTATGATGATCCGAATAGTTTTTTACATTTAAAGAACTATAATTCTTGGGGTTATTTCATACGTTTTCATCGAAACTTTCAATGTGGTTATGTATTCGTATCTTTAGTTTAATATGTCAATATAATAGAGGTTATTCAAAAGTTTCCTGTTGTTAAAGTGATACAATCTGTGTTATGCAGATTAATAGTTGAGTGTGGAAGGAGATATGTAAACAAGAAACCTTTGGGTATTGTTTCTTAAGTAAATATTGGGACAATCATGGTAAACAAACTTAGTTCTGTAACTGCATTTTTAAACTTACAGTTAAAATGAAATGCATGATGGTATTTTATTCCTTGAATTATGCAATGCAGCATTTTAAATGTAAATAGCACTGGTCATATACTGATGTATATGATTACCTGAGTTATTTCTATTTTTATGTAAACTCTTACTTTGCTTTTGGCGAGAAGTGAAATGGAGGCCTATGGGCAGGTTGCCGTTGAGTTTTGCTCTGGAGAATGCTGAGATCCAGCTTTTTCTTACAAATAAATGTGACCCTGTTTTCAATATAAATGTACCATGTTTTTGTTAGGTACTGTCAGGATCACGGCACACAGAAACAGAAATTTAACATTTTACTGCGGCTTTGATGTGCATATTGGAACTTTTTAACACTCGTAATTTTGGTGGCAAAGAGAATCTTAGCTTCTGTCATTTTGTAAGTCTACAGCTGAACCACCAGTAGCAGTCATAATGAAGATTAGAACTGCTGAAGAATTAAATTAGGAAGTCTTACCATCACATGGGTGTATATACTATTTTATAAAAATCCTTACATTTGATTTTTATGCCCCAGTAGCCCACCAAAGGCAAGATACACGTACTGGACTTTTGACAATAAAGTTACAAAAACAAAAGAAAAAAAAACACCTTATGTTCTTGATTCAATATTTTAGTTACTGTGAAATAGAGCTCCCACGTCAAAAGACAGTTTTAGGAAATCTTATTTATTTATTTAAAAAATTTTACATGTGGGAATATAGGAATTCCGGAGCTTTCTAACACAGAGTCTGTTACCATATTTATCAGTTAAATGGCCATAGGTGGGAAGTAGTATTTAGACATATAAGAGTAAGAAAAATCTTACTTAGAATCAGAAAGCCCCTTGAAACTTGCAGGATTTACCTTACTAAAAATATAAGCTATGAGGCATAATTGTGCCAAGTTGTTTTAAGCAGGCCTCAACAATTAGGTGTAATTTAGCTCTGTATATTAATATGTCAGCTTTAACATATAATATTTTGAATATTTTAGGTATATTTATCAGCTTTCTGCAAGCAACTAGAGCAGAAAAATAAAGGATCAATAAACTTGACCTTAATTTAAAACTCTTTCCATGGAGATAGGGCTAGAATTTCTTTTGCCAAATAACATTCTTATGATTCACTTTATGCCAGTACTTAGAGAAAATAAATTATAGCAAGTATGATTTCTAAAGAATGTTTTTCTATAAATTATTAATTGTAAAAAGTCTTGCTTTTTAAATGAGTTGGGAACTCCTATCATGGAAGGTGTATTTTGTATGTGAAAATTCACCACAATTAAAAGCGACTTTTCATCTTGTCAGTCCCTTGCTATGTAGAGTGACTATTTTAAATATTAATATATTAAAAAGAAAATACAACATAATTATATTTAGACATGAGATTACACAGCATACCTTATACTTATATCATTCTTTAAAGTTTACAAAGTACTTTCTTAGATTTTCATGTAATTATTTAGTCTGCTACACTAGGGAGGAATTTGTCAACTGCATTTTTTAAATATGCAGATGAGTTATAAAAGCTCATTAGCATTTTGCTTTTATGCTGCCCTTATTTATTTATTTATTTATTTTAGATACTCCAGGTTTGTAAATGATTTTTTTTTTTTTTTCAAGTCAGGAGCTCAGAAATTGACAAGCACTTGTGTGCCCTCTCCTGTCCTCACTGTCTTCTTAGGTTAAGGAGCCTTTCTGCCGTAAAAGGCAGAAGCTGTGTCTAATCTTGGAGTTCATCTTTCTATACTAGTTTCTGTATTTCCTTCAGTGGGAAGGGGCTGGAAAACAAACTCTTATTAATCAGGAGTCCATGAAGCCCATGGCATTCATTTTTAAAAATATCTCTGATTTTGTGGCCTAAGCTGTTCGTCTAGGTAAAACACGACTTTCTCAAGAGTCACTTCTTCATTTTTAACTATGATTGCCTGTGGGAATGGAAATGTATGTGTACATCTTGTGTACTAATTTTTGGTTCATTTATATAAGGGCAGCTATAGGAGTTTATAAATGAATTTTAAGTTAATAAGCTACTGTAAATTTGGAGATTCTAGAATGATCTTAAATATGGCAAGATACAGTTCATTTAGAGTAAAATCCAATATTATTTAAAGGGGATTATTGGGGGGTGGGAGAGCAAATTGATAAAAAAAAAAATAATAGCATTATATAAAGAATATTACAAAATGAAAGAAGGAATAATTTGTGTCAGGATAGAAATAATTGGAAAGTAAAATGAGACTCAGTTCTTACATTTAGATATGGGATATAATTAACTTATGAGATAGGTAAAAAGGAAACTCAGTGCAAAACAAAGCATTTGAAAGCAAAGCATTTTCAACAAAGTGACGGGGTACCTGACATTGCAACTACCCTGTGTTTTTACAAATATGTTTTTGACTGTAAAATTGTTATTTTCATAAAGATGGTGTTGTGAATTTTGTTACTGCAAGTCAGCTTTCATCTTTGATGAACTGTAGACACTTGATATACGAAAATCACAGCTTAGGCAACATGTCACTGGAGTGATACCTTGTTGAAAACCCATGTCATCTCATGCTTACGTGTTCAGTTCTTGTTTTTGTAAGATGTGGCTTAGGGAGAATAGGTTTGGGACAACTTCAGAGTGAAGGCCATATTCGATTTTGTACAAATTAATTTGTAAGCTCAGACAGCTGAAGAGTAGTTTATATTTGGGGGACGCCTCCCTCCTGAGGAAGGAATGTCATAGAAGTCACTTTTTAATTTGGATCACGATTGGGACGCTGGTATCTCCCACTGATCTTTCCACTCTCCCTTTTCCCTATTATGTTTGATAATTATATTTTTAAAAACTGTGAAAGGAAAAATTTGTCATATATAGCTCTTTTGGATTATCCACTTAAATTTATGTATTCACATATTACTCAGGAAAAGGTGGAAATGACAGAGCACAGGCATCTATTTTTTAAATGGCTAGGGTAGAAAATACACTTGTTTATTCTTATTACCTACCATATCTGCATGTCCTCTCAGCTTATTAGAAATAATATATTTATTTGTATGGCAAAATAAATCCAGTCATCTTAGTATTAGGCAACACAGTCTTGCCAGATGGCGCAAATATACCTCCACTTATATTTTGTGTCTTTAAAATGTAGTTGAAAAGTAGGACTATGTATGAGACACTTTTTTACAAAAGTGCCATATATGTGTAACAGGTGAGTGTGTATTTAATTTATAACAATTTCTGTCAGTACAGCATATGCAGAAAATTTAAGTTATTTTCAACATTGAGGTATGTTCCAGATAAAATAAGTTAATCCAGTTTCATAATGTAAATCATATTTTTTTGTTATTTGCCATCTTTTATTTGAAGCAGTAATGAAATTTTATAAGAAAATAAGAATGTTACCGTACATTGTGTGCTAACTATGGCAAGCAAACATTTACATTTGGTTTTTTACAATAAATTTATTTTAAGATATACTTTCTATTTTTCTGTACTGACATGCAATAAATTGGTACATTAAAAGTTTGATTAATGTCTGAAGATAGTTTGTATTCAGTCTTTTTTTAAAAATATTTTTGTTAATCTAAATGTTATGGTAGGATATTAAAATTTCTTTGATGGTTAAATAAAATTCCTGAAATTTCACAGAAATTAATATCATTCTAATAATGGTGTGGATAAAAAGTACAAGTTAGGTTTATGTTTACTTTGCCCAAAGGTGTTACCCTCCTACATATATTTAATCTATGCTAATATTAAAAGTTGTTTTATACATGAACCACCAAGGCCCCAATGCATTTCTTTAGTTAAATGAGTCAGGAGTGAATGGATTTTAACCATTCATATTGCCTTCAGATCAGTACCTTTTAAAAAGTTCTATTATTTTTCTTCTCATTTGTATTTGAGTGGCCTGATACTCAGTGTGCAGAGATCGATAATATGCTCTCCCTCGTGAGAAACTTGCCAGCTTGAGTTGTGTCAGCATGACTTGGATAATAGGAAGTGATAACCTCAACTCAACCTCTGAAAGTGGAGATGGAACATTCACTACGGGAGCCCATCTTTCCATGTTCAGATTTGCTGGCACATAAGATTTCTCACAAGTATGTAGTTCCCTGGAAGGGAAGGAAGGGAGCTATTCCACCTCTCTGTGCCACCTGAGAATACAGGAGCAGCTCTGCACGCCGGGGTAAGCACCCTCCCCAGACACCAGCCTGCTGGCAACTCCAGCTTGGACTTTCTCCCTCCTAGAAATGACTGGGAGAAATGACTTTCTGTCATTTGAGCCTCTGTTTTTAGACCAGTAGTTTTTAGACCACTGTTTCTTATTTTTAAAAGATACATTTATTCACATACCCATTTTATTCTTCAAAACTATTCATGTTCTGTTACTAAAAAGTATGAACAATCAGATCTAGCTGGAGGACATAATTCTTTTACTCTACCGGAAAGGGAGGGAAGAGTTTGTTTACTGTCTCTGAGTATAAAGCCTGGGTGTTTGTTGAATGTATTAATGTCATTGAATCCTTGTGACAATCTTTGAGTAATTTGTAGCGTCATTTTAAAAGAAACAGGCTCAGAGTGGTTTGGTGACATGTTCATGGTTACATAGAAAGGAACCAAGATTTAAATCCAGGTCTCTGGATTCTAATCTAGGACAGTTGTACATTTGCTCATTTACTCAGTGAACACAGTTTGAACATTTTTATTCATGTTGAAATAGACTTGAAACATTGAATTAGAATTACAAGTGGACTAGTTCTTCTGGATTCCCAAAGAATTGATTATGAACTGAAAATTAGAAGTATTAGGCAATAAACTTCCATTTTCTTTAAGGTAGCTACATGTATGTTCTGCAGGAAAATCAAGAAGTTATCTCTTCAGACTTATCCAAAAAATCTTGGAGTCATCTTTATAAAGTGATTCCTATACTTTTGAGACTAATCTTGCTGTTTCTTTTCCAGTAAGATTTTCTTTTCCCAACCTTTCTACTGCTACTGTGCCAGTCCTTGAATTTATTTTATAATATCTTAACATTTTCATTGAGTGCTCATTATGTTCAAACTACTGTTCTAACTTCTTTTTTGTCATATATTCTTAATGACTGAGTAGCCTGTGACTTGTTTTACTTTCCACTCCTTGACCACTGCCCCTGTTCTAGCAAGTCAGAAAACAATGCCATTCCCTGTCCACGGTTTTTAATGGCTAGTTTCTCAGTAGATCAAAGTCAGCCTTGGTCTGGAGGGTCCTTTACAAACTCAGCCTTTTTGTAAAAGCTGTCTGTTCTCTTTCGTGCATTTACTCAGACCTGCTGTGTGAACCTCTAGGTCCAAGGCGTCCCGCCACCACCGCCTGGCTGGATCCCTGAGTCCCTGACCCAAATTAATGGTAGCTCTGGCAATAGATTGTTCTCCTTTTGAATACTCACTGCACACAGCATTTACATTTTGATAATTACATTCAATTCTTTATTGCCTCTATTTTTATAGGAGAGGGGAAGAAGTTAAACTTTTGTATATGCTAATTTCACATCCTATTTGGTTATGTACATTGCATAACTTATTTATGTTTCATTTTCTAAAGGGAGTAGCTAATCTAAAATGTAAACCATTTGTGTTCTAATAACACAATTTATATTACTTATTAGAATAATATTTGTTGCTCGGAGCCTTAAATTCAAGAAAACAATTCATTGCACTTAATTTTTTTATTATGGATTAATTTGAAGGTGCATATGATTAGGTTACATTATTTGTGTTTGTAAGGTGAAGTGCAAAATCTGAATGGTAGTTGAGTCCTTCACCCAGGACGTGTGCCAGACACCCCTACATTGTACCTGATAGGTGGGAACCTACCATGCTCCCTCCCATCCTTCTGCCTTCCTGAACTGAATTGTGTAGGCTTGTAATTGTTGATCTACTATTTTCTATTTAGCACTGAGTACCAGGGATGCTTGCTTTTCAATTCTTGAGTTACATAGGAGAATGTTCTCCAAATCTATCCAGGTATTTACAAAAGATGCAAAGTCTCCATCTTTTCTAAAGGCCAAATACTGGTTCATGTTATACACGTGCCACAGTTCATTAATCCAGCCATGGGTTGATGCCCACATGGGTTGTTTCCACATCTTTGCAAGTGTACATTGAGCTGCTATGAACATTCCAGTGCAAATGTTCTTATGGTAAAATCATTTTTTTTTCCTTCTGGGTTGATACTAGTAATGGCATTATAGGACCAAATGAGAGGTCCACTTTTAGTTTTTTGCGGGTTCTCCATACTTCTTTCCAAAAAGCTGTACTCTTCAGCAATAACAAAAATAAATGGGATTTGATCAATTTAAAAAGTTGCTGCACAGTCAAGGACACGATCAGCAAAGTGAACAGACAACCTTCAGAATGGGAGAAGATACACATTATTAATCAGACAAAGGGCTAGTGACCCGAACACACAAAGAACTCAAGTAAATCAACCAGGAAAGGGTAGAACACCCCATCAATCAATAGGCAAGTGATGTGAACAGAACATTTTCCCAAGAACATAGACTAATGGCCAAGAAACACATGAAAAAATGCTCATCATCCCTAATCAGCGAATTGCGATTCAAACCACTTTCAGATACCACCTAAAACCAGCGAGAATAGCCCACATCACAAAGTCCCAAAGCTGCAGGTGCTGGCAGGGGTGCAGAGAGAGGGCAACACTGGGGCACTGTTGGTGGGATTGTACTTTAATTCTTATTTATAGGAATAAAATTGGAAGAGATAAAAACCTGAGGGCAAACCTACTTGAAGAATTGCTCAAAAGAAGACTGCTTTAGCACAGTGTGCTCTTAGCACCCGCTGAGACATAGAAGCAGGAAATGTACAGGAGTAAGAACTCTATGAAAGGAGGAGAGTGAGGCTCGGGGTGCAAAGGGCTCCCACAGCAGCCCCAGCTGATCATGGGCATTTCACCGTCCTGCAGCATTTTGGTGAATTTCTTTTTCTATGTGAGCCCCTCACTTCTTCCTGAGACACTGGCATTCCCTCAGTCTGTCCCCTCTCCCCTTTCTTATTTGCTACCTTCTTCTACATGTCAATAATGCAACCATGAAAACGTAGAAATTAATGGGTGATTTACCACCATTGAGTTCTTAGATCCCTTTCTTGCCAATTATTCCAATAATATTTTTGATAGCAAAAGAATTCAGTTTCAAACCACATGTTGCATTTAGTTAACAAGTCTCTTTAGTTTCTGTATTGGATAATGGGTCCAAAGTTAGCAGGCTCTAACCTCTGGTATCTGTTCCCTTAGAACAATGTTTTTCAACCTTTTTTATCTCATGCACACTTGAACCTATGGTTAAATTTGTGCGGCACACTTACATTATATTGATTTTAAAAAACGAGTAAAAAGAAGAATATACTTAATGTGCTTTGAACTTCTTTCAAAAATAATTAATGATCTTTGAAAATTGGGGGGAGGGGGGACACACCTAAGGTCCTCTCAAGGTACACCAGCCGCTGTGGCCCCACTGGAAGAAGTCACTGCCTTCGAAGGTCATCATGTTACTTCATAAGGAAAGAGGGATTTTACAGATGTGATTAAATGAAGGATCTGACCTGGGAAGATGAGCCTGGGTTATCTGGCTAGGTTCTTAATCTGATTACAGGTGTCATAAGAGAGGCAGAGGAAGGCTTGGCAGACACTAGGAAGAGACGGCATGTGGAGGTGAACATTAAAGGTGAGGCCACACACAAGGACACCAAGGACCACCAACAGCCACCAGAAGCAGCAAGGAGGTTCTCCTGAAGAGACTCTGGAGGGAGGATGGTCCTCCAGCATTGGATCTCAGACCTGTGACCTCCAGCACTGTCAGAAAATGAATTTCTATTCTTTTAATATTTGAAGATTGTGGTAATTTATTACAGCTTCCATATTTGATAGATGAAAATAGGCTGTTGCTGTAACAAATACCAAAAACTGTGGAAACGGCTTTGGAATTGGATAATAAATAATGGCTGGGAGAATTTTGGGATTGCCTTGAAGAGGCTTTTGGTAGAAATTTGGACATGAATAGTGCTTCTGCTGAGGACTCAGAAGGAAGTGAGGAGCATGGTAGGAAAATCCGTACCATCTTAGCATTTTGGAGTAAGCATAGGCCTATGTCACTCCAGTAAGGTCACGCCAATCCTTTCATTGGAATGGCTCTGGTCTCTTTTATCAAAGGTGCTCTGCGTCTCAGGTTAATAAAGGAAAGACAACCCATAATATCAGATTAGATTAGAATTAGCTTCTAAAATGACAAGTCTACTTTACAAACCAAAGGGACTCTGAAATTACAGAGCCTGCAATCTAATCTCTGTTGTTTCACATATAAAATTAGAAATTTAAATAGAATATGAGGAGGGTGAAGGAGCCTCTCCTAGCTCATTTCGTGTTTCTGTAAAGGAGTACTTGAGTGAGTGGCTAATCTATAAAGTAGAGAGTTTGTGGGACTCATGGTTCTGCAGGCCGTACATGCAGCAGAGGGAGGACACGTCCCTCTGGTGAGGCCTTCGGGAGTGTCCACTCATGGCAGAAGGTAGAGGGGGAGCCAGTGTGTGCAGAGGTCACACCATAGGACAGAGACAAGCTAAGGAGAGTAGTGAGGGGCAAGCCTGCTTTTAACAACCACCAAGGGAACTGACAGACTGAGAACTCACTCTGTACCAGGAGGACGACGGCGCCGGGCCATTCCTGAGGGATCCCCCCGCAGCACCCAAACACTTCCCTCCCAGACCCGCTTCCAACATGAGGGGTCTGACTTCAACATGATGTTTGGAGGGGTCGAATATTCAGTCCCTAGAAAACCTCTATAAGTATTTTCATCCCTCTCTTAGGATCTTCAGTACAGTAATGCAGTCAACAATTCGAAGTCAAGTTATACAAAACATTTCTTTTTTGCCTGTAAAGGTGGCATTGTGTTTTGTTTCCAACAAATGTCTCTGCTTCCTCCTAAAAAGTCTCCTTTTATTCAGTCGGCTCATAAACATGATTCCACCGCTGTTGAATGCAATTCTTCTACAATTTAAAAAGCTTCATAATCTCGGGATGATATTTACCTCCCAGGGCCTTGGTCTCCTTATGTGCAAACTGAGGATTCACCCACTCGGTTGGTGTCAGTGGTGCTCCCAGCACAGGTTTCCTCTGATTCTGAGTGTGTAGAAATTTAAACTCACTGTAGACTCCCATAACGTTGATCAAAATTACAGGCTGTTTTCTTAAAGTTATATGAATTCACTTTGAATGAGAATGCTCATAATTATATTTATGTACATTATGGATAAACGTAAATTCAGCCATTGTTTCCAGTATTTTTTCTCTAGTCATATGGATTAGAAGACAGCATGTCAGCAACATTTAAATATATTTGTCTTGGATCAGTTTAAATGGTAGGGGCCCAGTTATGGAAGAACTATACAACTCCAAGTTAACTTACTAATTAAACATTAACATCAGCAAGCAGCTCATATGCCGATTGCAACGTCAATATAGGCATTGTCAACTGTGATGCCTCTAATTTGGGTTTATAGACCTGATTTTAATAATAACACTGTTATACATGCTGATGTACTTGTCTTCTTTTGACTTGAATCATACACATAAAATGACTATACTCAAATAGTAAAAATAAACTCTATATTAAAACTTGTCTTAAGATAGTTTATGGATAGTATTTTTTAAATGATTTTATAATATATTTGTTACTCAAGTTACAATAAAACAACATATGTGTGTGTGTGTATGTTGCATAGAAGAATAAAAATAGACTTTTCCAGGAAAATATCAGTATTTACACTGTTTAGACTAAAATATGCAAAGTCTGCCCCAGTATCCCTGAGCGACCTTCTACTGGATTTATCCAACAGTCAGAACTTGGAGCATAGTAAAAGACTTGGAAAGTGGCTATGGGATAGATAATTTCCTTTTAAAAAATAGCTCTTGTCTCTTTAAATGAGTATCAAAAGAGATAGAAATTTTTTTAAAAAAATGAACTAAATAGAAATTGTGGAGTTGAAATTTATAATAGCTGAAATAAAAAATTCACTCTACAGGCCACTGTTAGGTAGACTCAAACTGGGAGGAGAAGATGTTAGCAAGCTTGAAGGTAGGTTAATAGAAACTATGTAATCTGAAACACACAGAGAAAAAAAGAAAGAAGAAAAATGAACAGAGCCTCAGAGCACTGCACCAACAGTAGCAGAAAGAGAGACAAGAAGGCAGAGGGGAAAATATCCAAAGAAATAATTGCTGAAAATTTCTCAGATTCGTTGAAAAATAGCAACCTACATTTCTGAGACCAGGGAAATTGAAGTAGAATAAAGCAAAAAGTTACCCTACAATCATCACAGGAGAAAGCATAGGGGAAAACATCATAGGAAAAATGCTGAAAGAGACAAAATCTTGGAAGCAGCAAGGGAATAATAACTCATTGTGTAAAAGGGAATCCTAATGAGATTAACAGCTGACTCATCTTCAGAGTTAGTTGGTGGAGGACAGGGCAATGGTATCACACAGTAACAGTGCTAAAAAAGGGCTGTCAAATAGGATGCTTACCTTCAGCAAAACTCTTTCAGGAATGAAGGTGAAATAAAATATTCCTGAAACAATAGCAGAACTTTTTGCTTGCAGATGCATTTCACAAGAAATACTGTAAGAAGTTATTCACCATGAAAGCAAGTAAGCATATATGGTAACCCAATCCGTATATAAAAAAACCCCAAAACAAAGAGCACAGCTAAAGATAATTAAATAATTAGAAAAGATAGTATAAATGCATATTTATACTGAAAATTAATATTATGAAATGTCAAGGGATTTTAGTGGTTGCTGGCAGATTTTAGTTTATACTTAATATATTATTTGACTGATGTGGTATCCTTGGCTAATTATTGCTGCCATTGGTTGTTGATAAGTGGCAATGAGATTTTTTTTTTTTATTATTAAATCATAGCTGTGTACATTAATGTGATCATGGGGCACCCTACACTAGTTTCATAGACCATTTGACACATTTTCATCACTCTGGTTAACATAGCCTTCCTGGCATTTTCTTAGTTATTGTGCTAATACATTTACATTCCACATTACTAAGTGTCACATATACCCTTGTAAGATGCACCGCAGGTGTAATCCCACCAATCCCCCTCCTTCTGTCCACCTCCCCCAAAGGGAAGGGGGAAAGGGAGGGAAGGGACAATGAGATTTTTACATAAATTTTTCACTGCATCATGATTGCTTATCCTCAGTGTGGAAATATCAAGACGAGTTTGGATTGTGTTTAAATTTGGAAACTATTGAAACCTCATTATTTAGTTTAAAATATGTAAACAGCTGTAAGCCATGAGATTTTGCTTTTGGTTGAGATTCTGGAAATCACCCCTTCTTTTTTTTATGCTAGTGGTAGAACAGAGAGGCTTATATACATATATTTTTTTTTCTGTTTTTTTCTTTCAAAATATTTAGGGGGTACAAGTATAGTTTTGTTACAGGGATATACTGTTTAGTGGTGAACTCTAACCTTTCCGTGTTACCATTATCCAAATAGTGCACAATCTGCCCAGTAGATAATTTCTCTCTCGTCAGCCCCCTCTCACTTTCATGCCTTTGGGAGGCTGTATATTTAAAACAGACAAAAATTAAGTAATTAACAGTAAGTACAATTATGAATTCTTACTGACTCCTCTATTGGACATGTTTTATGAATGTCTGAACAATAGTTCTTATAAACTTTCACATAAAATTATATTTCTGCTTCAGTAATCAGACTTCATAATAAAAAAAATTGAGAAGAAGTCTTTAGTTTTGTATTTTCAGGATCTTAACCAAAAGCATAATCTGTTATCTCACAGCTGCAGCTGTTTTACATATTTTAAACTGAATGAGCAGGTAGATAGGAAGAGCTTCTCAAATCTGACTCCCAGAGAATTGGGAAACAGGGTTTTTAAGGATACTTTGGTGGGGAAAGTTAGGCAATTAGGTTTCCTAACTGGGTAGGTTTGGGGCAAAATTACAGGGGCGTAGAAATCGTGCTTCAGTTCCTGGGGTCACAATTCCAGTTGAGACAGTTCCTGAGGTTGGGCCACTGGTCTGGGAAGGCGGGGCCTGGATGCATCTCAGAAACTACCTTCAAGGTTCGAAAGGTGATGTTATCTATGAAGACAGTTAAGAATCGTTATCCCGCTAGCTGTGTAACTCCAGAGTCACAATTACAGAGACGCAAACAAGGGAGTGTTACTTTCAGCTAGGCCTGGAGTCTTTGGGGCCTTACCCAGTTCTCACCTTGCACCCCCTTACCGATCTGTAAAGTCATCTCTATCCTACGAGCCAACATGATGCGAGCACGAAACTTCCTGTCCATGGTGAGGCATTTGCAGAGGCTTCTGTTTACTGTGATCCTTGATGGTCTCCAAGCCTGAGGGATAGCAAGGACGAACCCTAAACATCTTATTCCTAAGTGAGTTCCCAGAGGTCCAGGAAACTGAGTACAGTCACGTGAGGCAAACGGTGGCCACTACCCACAGATTTCTACACACTCAAGAACCCAAGAACCACTGAGATTTGGGTCTCAAATACAGTAATGGAAATTTTTACTTTGAAGAAAATAAACCTTATATTGTTTTTATCTGCCTAGGGACAATTAGAGCCAGAGGCCGCTCACTACCATCCAGTGACTTGTAGGCTCTACTGCAGTTTGGCTCAGAAAAGAAGGATTGTTTTATTACAGTCTAATTGAAAGTAGCATTGAAATAAACAGAAATTTTTTTTAAAACACACACTTAAAATGCTGTAACTTAAGAGCATTAAATCTGAAAGCAATCACACAACAAACTGAGGAGATAAAATAAATCTGATATATATAACTCTTGAATTTGAGTTCTACAAGTGGATGTTTATTCCCTAACAGTGACAAAAAGTAAGCTCCCATAAGTACATGCACAATTCTCTTTTTAATGTAACTATGAGGAAATAGAAATCGGCATGTCCATTCACTCACCTTATACTTTTGTCTAAGAAATGACCAGAATTGTCTATTTTTGAATAATGTATCTTTACTTCATTGTTAAAATACACAGAGTATATGGGGCAAATCCAAAGGACATGAAGTCAAAGAGATACCCACATGCCCGTGTTCATGGCAGCACTATTCACGTTAGCCAAGATACGAGGTCAACCTACGTGTCTAACAACATATGAATGGATTAAAACATAGGGTGTATCATGATGGAATACCACTCAGCCAGCCATGGAGAGAAGGAAATGCCGTCATTTGCAACCACTCGGATGAGCCTAGAGGACATTCTGTTAAGTGAAATAAGCCAGGCACGGAAAGATAAATGCTGTGTGTGCTCACACACACACACAAAATCTAAAATAGTTGATTTCATGGGCATAGAGAATAGAGTGGGGGTTACCAGAGGGTGGGGAAAGGAGGATGGGAAGACAGTGGTCATGTGGCCAAAGTTCCAGTTAGAGGAAAAAGGCCTGGTGTTACATTGCACAGTGGGTTGAGTATTGCTAACAGTAACACATTGTATATTTCAAAATAGCTAGAGAAAGGGATTTTGAATGTTCTCAACACATAGCAGTGCTAAGTATCTGAGATGATGGACGTGCTAATTATATACATTGAAACATCACACTGCACCTATTAGTATCTATAATCATGTGTCAAATAAAAGTTCAGAAAATTAAAGAATAATTATACAGAGTGATTAGCACTTAGTCTTTCAATTTATTTCAATATAACTTAACTGTAATAGCAACTGACTACACATACTATATTTTTTCTATCAGAAAACATATTTTGTTTGAAATGTAAGAGTTGTGTTTATCAAACTATTTTCCACATCCTGAGCCCTGTAGGATGCAGTTTTACTAGATACCTGTGTATTTTTAAGTGCATCCCCATGTCTAGAAAAGCTGTTTTCTCTGTGTTCAAGTGGTCCAGCTTCTTATGGAAGACATTTGTTTTCTCAAAGAAGGGAGTATGGGGGAAATCCATCAAACCTTTAATTCTTCACAGTACTATTTAACCAGAAATTTATAATCCAATTTTTAAAACATTTTTCACATTATCAACATAAGAACTTGGTCAGAGAGTGAATGTTTATTTTCGGCTGTTTCTGTCCCTTGGATAAACTCATAAATTATGTTCTTTTTGATCCCATCTGCCCACTTCTGAGTGGTTGGGACAATTTGGACAATCACAACCACATATCCCAAATTGTATGTTAAATTTGGTATACTTGTATAACAGAAGAATGCTTTACTATTGAGTTGAGAAAAAGAAGGGTGTAAAAAGTAGCAAAATACAATAACCACTGGACATACAAGCTTGCTATACAATCTGAGGCTCAGATGCAGTAACTTTTTCTCCCTGAATAGACCTGTGGTGAGGTATATTATTCAATGACTATGAATATGCTTTCTGTTTAACAGAATTTCAGTTAAATTATTGTCAAACCATTTCCTCTACAGGAAACAGGTCCTTGATTAATGGAGTAATAACTTCCCTTTGTTTATCTGATAAGAAATTTAAGGACATGAAACACTTAGTTTTCTACCTGTGTTTAGAGAAAACGCAGTTGCCTGCTCCCTGCAGAGAACATGCAGATTGCAATGTCTGCTTGCCCAGGGCTGGGTCGGGGGGTGGGGGGTGGGGTGGGGGGGGAAGCCACCTGGCTGCCTTTCATGGACGCAGCACTGTCTCCTCTTGGGAATAGCACTGCCCACTGCTTCAACCAGCACCGCGCAGTTGTTTTAAAATGGCCTGAACACAGGCTGGCCAGTGACTCTCTTTTGAGGTGGTTGCGCATGAGGGCAGCACAGGATGAGGTAATTCCCTAGTGCACAGAAATCATCCCTTGTCTTTGGAATTTTTACTGAAGAATATAGAGAACAGTGATCCTCAGAAGTGGATGACTGTCAACTCACGTAGATACGTAGTAACTCCAGGGCAGCCCAGTGGGAGCAGAGTGTAGCTGGTTTCCAGCAGTGCCTTGAAGCCTTTGGTTTCTACACATATTTAGTTCATATACACAGATGCACACCAATAATCTGAGGAACTTCAGTTACTTTCAGCAAGAAGGGCTTGATATGGTCCCCAAACCAATGTCATTTCTTCTTGCATGGTTGTCCAGCATATGTCCCTGACTGGCCTGGAGCAAGGCCTGGGGCACACATAGTGTGTGTTTTCAAACGTACTCGGAAGACCTCCACCTGAGAAATTAGAAATAGCTGATTGGGGGGGACCAAGATGGTAACAAAAAATAACTGTTCCAATGGATACCAAAGTAAGTCTGATGACACTGTTTGGTAGTGAGACACTGAGGGAACAGGAGCTCATCAGAGGGAGACTGGGTGACACCTGGCAAACCTGAGGGTGTACCAGCCCCAACAGGTATTTGCTTGGGAAGTCCTCGCTGATGTCACAAAGATGCTTGTGTAAAATGTGAATCGCAGCATTGTTTATAATATGAAAAGTATCTCATTCCTACTTTGTGATGAGTGAATAAAAGGCAGCGTGCTAGATGTGTTTCATTTCCACGTTCTCG
The DNA here is from genome assembly GCA_963574355.1 of Loris lydekkerianus. Taxonomy (NCBI): domain Eukaryota; kingdom Metazoa; phylum Chordata; class Mammalia; order Primates; family Lorisidae; genus Loris; species Loris lydekkerianus. The sequence goes on along the minus strand of CAUYPK010141782.1, from coordinate 15,692 downwards.
GGGGTCTCACTGTAAATCTCAGGGACGGCTGCTGTCTTCATCCCATTTCAGAGTTGAGGAAAGTGAATCACAGCGGTTGTGTACTTTGCCTAAAGAGGGTGAGGAACAGAGGCAGGATTTGCACCCTGGAAGCCTGCCTTTAGAGCTACCTCTGCATTCATCATATCTGTCACTTTCTTTCTTAAGATTGCATTGAAATGAAGAGAGAGATAGAGTTAATGCCCTGTAGTCTCAGCATATAGGGGAGTGGTGACCACCCTGGGGTTGAAAAGTGCTTAAGTAACATTTGTTGAAGAGGAATATTTAGGTGCTGGGGGAAAATAATCCAGAAATCAGCAAATGTCCAGGAACCAGCCATCAAGGCAAGCGGGATGACATGGTGGAACAGTCCTTGCAGCCGCACCAATCCACCAACAAAGAGATTGGAAAGTAACTGGCTGAGGTTGGTTAAGGTCGGTGGGTACGCACCCATGTCAGACTGGGCACAGTCAGTGAATGTGACGTAGATAAGCTACTCTAGAATACGTCGTGGTAGCAGTGGGGCATTTGAATCTGCAGATCAGACTGATTTTCCTCAAAAGAGCATTGAACTGAGGAGGGACTTGAAGTTGCAGAGGTCAGAGCAGCCCAGGTGAGACCAGATTCCTCCAGACCAGCTCCTAGCTGTGCATATCAGAACAAAAAGTTCATGCGTGTTCTCCTTACAAATGTAGTCACCCATATATCGAGAACTGGCCTGATAGCTAATTTAAATACATCTCTAAATTTAGTCACATTCTTTTTACTGCATTGTTAAGATAACAAGAATAATCCCCAGTGGACCTTGTCGCCTTTAAGGACACTTTTTCATTTTGTACTTGAAGAATGTCAATAAATCACTCCCCAGCCAAGTACAATTCAGTGCTAGAGCACTTAACTTATCTGACCTTTACATTCGTTATTTTTATTACAGAAGTAGGAGCTTTTAATGACCTTTTTCCTCTTCCTTATAAAGGCACATGGCCCCAAGTGGACACAGCCCTCTCACAGGGCTCAGGCGTGAGCTCCTGAAATGTGTGGGTATCTCACAAGCTGCCTCTCCAGAGTGCCTGTCCAAACTCCAAGCTTCCTCGGTAGATTTAAGGAGCCTTGAAGCTACTTGGGTATGAGTGTTTGGAGATGGCCTTAAAATTCTTACAAAAACTGAAAGTGAAATGAGGAACAGGGATTGAGCAATCCTTAGATGGGCAAGCGCCAGTGAACCTCCTGTAAGTCAGGGCAGAGATGCAGCAAGGCAGAAAGAAGAGGACTCAGGAGAACTCTCCTGAGGGGGCGAGCCCGGCCGTGCCCCGCAGTGAAGGCAGGACCCCGCGGGACGCAGACCACAGGAAATGGTCCCGGCCCTGTGGTCACTGATTCTACAGGCCCCAACCTTCAAAGCTCGAGGAGTGAAGTGGATGACTCCACGCACAGGCAGCAGTCACGCCTTTCTTCTGGCCGCTGGAAAAGAGAAAAAATGAAACCCAAGGAGTGCGTTTCCACCGTCCCACGGAAGGGACGCCCCTCTGGGCGAGCCTCCCAGGATGGACAGCTGCTGGCCGCCACCTCACTGCTGGCGCTGCTGTCCTGCGGCCTCGCCCTGGTGGCTTTCTACCAGGTGGCCACCCTGCGAGCTGACCTGGCCAGCCTGCGGGCGGAACTGCGGGGCCGCCAAGCTGAGCAGCTGCCAGCCCCTCCCCAGCAAGCTGCGGGGGCGCCCGGGGCTGTCACCCCAGGACTGAAAGTGAGTTCGCAGCGGCTGCACCTCAGGCCCAGATGTGCCTGCACCTCCCGGCTCTGCGGCCTTCCCAGTAACCAGGGCTCTTTCCCTTCACAGGAGATCTTCACCCCGCCGGCTCCAGGGGACAGCAGCCCCGGTCGCAGCAACAGGAGTAAGCGCGCCCTTCAGGGCCCCGAAGAAGCAGGTATGTCCTGGTCACTAAAGCTTCTCAGAGTCAGGGGTGACCCTGCTCACTGGTGCAGACAATAACATCCAGTTTGGGGGAGCCAGAGGTAGGTTACCTCTGTGACCCTCTTAAAGTGAGACTGGGAAATGCGTCTTCTAAGCCAAACGGGGCTTTATAGCAAAGCCCCAGACAGATGTCCCAGGACGCACAGAGGGCTTTGTGCTCCAATGAGCAGATCGCGTGGGTAGAAGTTTCTATCTGTGGCCAGTAAGTGTTGGTGCGTTAAGTGTACAGAAGGACCACGGGGCACGTGTTTTTTCCCTCAAATATAGTGCACTCTAGTGTGAGAAGCATCATTCATCCCTCCAGAAACACCCAAACAGCGCAGGCAGGGGGCTGCAGCCTCAGACTCTGTCCACCTGGCTGGGAGAATGTTGGTTGAAGACAGATATTCCACGAGGGTGGGCGCAGTCACCTGCAAAGACAAAAAGATCCGCTAGGGACTTTGATTTTGTTTCTTTTAAAAAAGAATGTTTTGCACACACACTCACTCTCTCCCACACAGTCGCTCTTTGGCGTCAGGCTTTTCTCTTTCTTGCAAGTCCTTTAGCAATTTCTGCTTTTCTACCCACTGCACACGTTCCAAAGAATTTTAAAGTTTGCAGGCTCTACCAAAACACTAAGTTCTGGTTCTTTCGTTTCAAATATGAAAAGGTAATATTTATATTACATTTATTAACATTATATTATAGGTCCTTGGTATTATTTTCCTTTTTTATTGGAGCACCTGGAATATAGCAGGTGGTTATGGAGCAGAATGGGTATTTTCACGCATACTCTTATTTAATCTTCAGATGACTCCATGATGCCCGGAGAACACCTGCATTTATTGATACACGTGCCTGAGAGACACAGACACAGACAGGCCAGCTGCCCTTGCACTACACAGATGCACACGTGTGTGCAAAACACGGTTCCCTGACTGTAAACTTATTTTTTTGCCTTATTCAGGAAAAAAAATTCTTCCTTATTTTATAAAACCATAACTGTGGGTACCTAGTTAGCATATCTGTGTGCCAGTTATCAGAAACCATTGAATTTAAAGATTTTAAAATTAGGAATTAATCACATTTATGTTACTTAGACACATCACGTACTTTTGTAGTTTGCATTTTATCATCTACATTTTATACATAATTGAAAATAATACTGTTTTCACTTATCACAGAATGAACATTTTTCCTATTTGAAGTAATTCTCCTACATCTGTATTCATTTGCTACCTTCCATGGGTCTTCCCATTTTTTTGTTGCAATAGAGCATGTAAAGTTTTTTGAGCAGAACTCTTTCATTTGAGAAATTCTGTATTCAATTTAAAATCTAGAAGGTGAAATTTCTGAGCTAGAGCGAATGAACATCTGTATCCCTCTTGCTACCCTATCGTGTTCAGAATGAGTTCCAAATGTATGCAGTCATACACGCTGTGTGCTAGTTCTCTGCATTCTTACTATAGCACTTTGTGTGTAAAAATTTATTTTTGGGGCAGCGCCTGTGGCTCAAGGGAGTAGGGTGCCGGCCCCATATGCCAGAGGTGGCAGGTTCAAACCCAGCCCCAGCCCCAAACTGCAAAAATTAAAAAAAAAAATTTATTTTGGCCAGTTTAGTAGTTATAAAACCTTATCTTATGCTTAATGTTTTGCCTGTTTTTACTCATAAGAATTATCATTTTTCTGCATATTTTGATTACTTCTAGTTTTAAGTTATGCTAATTTTTATTTTTAACTTTCCTTATTTTCTGCATCAATCTATTTTCAGTGTTGTGCTTTTTTTACTGGTACAGAAGTTTTGCTTCTATCTGTATGTATTGTGATAATCTTTCCCTCTCTTATTCTCTAATAAATTGACGTTAAACATGTATTTGCTCATGATCCTTAAGTAGGCTACTCTCTTCCTTGCAACTTCGGCTTTTTCATAGTTTAGCGTAGTTTCATGTATGCTTTTAACACTTTAATTCTTCTGGTGTTTATTTCAGTGAATTACTCATGTTGGTTTTAACTTCCCTCTCTCTCTCTCTCTCTCCGTTTTTTCTTCAAAACTGCTATCTCAACCAAATATATTAAATAATTCTTATTCAATCCTTTGTTTTGGAAATCTTACTGCATTATGTTAAGTTCCTCATATATAGTTGAATCTATTTTAGGTTCTCTTTTTTTTTTCATTATTTATTCTACTTATCTGATATAAAAAAACTATTTTAAGTGTTTTTGTATTTTAATGAATTTCAATACCTACTAGGGTCTGGATTCCTCAATCTTCTTTAATCTCCTCTGCTAGTATTCCCACTTTTAAGTGTTAGTTTTAAAAAAAAACCTTAACTCTACCATTCTAAAGAAGATATAGACTCATTACAGCACATTTGAGAAGATTCACAGAGTAAGAAATAACTTCTTGAGTCACAGTTTCCCAATAGATCCTCTATTAACATTGTTACTTACTTGTGCTTTTATGGTATTCAAAGTTTGTATCCTGATGAAAATCTTTCACTGAATATTTTGCAATTTGTAGAAAGTTTGGAGAATAACAGAAAATTCTAACAAACTGAATAAAAATTTATCCAGATTTCCACAGCCTAGAGGTAATCACTATTTTCATTTTCATGCTTTGACTTAGACTGTTTTATAAACCTTTTAAATAATGTGCATGTAGATACATGTGTGTGTAGTAGACAGTTGAGCCTTGAACAGCACAGATTTAACAGCAATAATCTTTTCCTATAGATAATCTATTGTATTTGACTAAATATATTAGAGAAATTTTTTTATATTTGTGACAATTTAAAAAAGCTCAAGGAAGAACTATGTACCTTAGAAATATCAATAAATTTGAGAAACATATGTCACAAATCCATAAAATATATGTAGATACTAGTTATTTATTTTACTGTCATAAAATATACATAAGTCTATTATGAGAATTTAAAATTTCACAATGTACTCATATAACACTTAGAGATCACGCATGGCACCATTCACAGTGGAGAGGATTGTAAACAAACATAAAGAGGCATTTTTGAATCATAACTTCACAAAGTTTATGGTAGCACGTACTGTACTGGTGCAATAATTTTATAGACACGTCCTGTTGCTCGTGTAGTGAGCTCAGATGTTTTATCCACTTAACGCTGTGTGGTGCTAATCCTCTTTGTGTGAGTTGTCTCTCCTGTAAATTGTGTATTGCAGAAAAAAGTAATTTCTCATGAATCTCGAGTATTCTTCATTATCTTTAATGCAATAGTAAAAACCTTGAATAATACCCTGAGACCCATTTGACATGCCACTGGGGATACTAGACGTACCCTCAAGTAGCAGAGAAAAGTCATGACATTACGGGTGACCCTTGCTCAATGCAGTCTGAACTATGTGGGTCCACTTTTAAGTGGATTTTCTTCCAACTCGGCCGCTCCTGAGATAACAAGACCAGCCCTTTCTCTTCCTCCTCCTCCTCACCTACTCAGTGTGAAGATGGCAAGAAGGAAGACCTCTGTGACAAGCCACTCCTACTAATGAATAGTTACTGTATTTTCTTTACTACATATAATTTTTTAAATAACATCTTATTTTCTCTAGCCTACATTATTGTGAGAATACAGTGTATAATATATATAATATGTAAAAAGTGTTAACTGTTTATATTACTAGTAAGGCTTTTGGTAACAGTAGGCTATTAGTAGTTAAATTTCTAGAGTGTCAAAAGTTACGTATAAATTTTTGACTCTGTTGGGGTCAGCCCCCCTAACCCCTATATTGTTTAAGAGCCGGTTGCAAATGTTTAGATATTTCGTGTACGTGAGTGTGTATAAAACCTATTAAATGTATTGATAACATTTCTAAATCCAAGATGGAAGATTTGAAGATAAGAATCTTAGTGACAGGTAATGGTTGCTATTTCTTGTCAATGAAATTGTCTTGCATGTTGTTCTAGATACTATTTGTTAGTGGAGGGAAACCTGATTTTGTTTAGCAGTATTTGAAATTAATACTTATGTACCCAAGAAAGTCACGTGAATCAATGTTTTCCTTTTAGTATGATCTTTTTTGGAATTAAGAAGGCTTAAATGAAGCTAAAATGAACCTTATACTTTTTTCTTTGACTTTTGTTTCCATTCTAATTGTTCTGATTTATTTTTAGTAAGCCTCAAAACCTTAGGTTGTCCTTTTTATTTTCAAAGTGTTAATTTACATTCTCACTTATTAATTGTCTGCGTATATCTTAGAACCACGTGTTTTTATTTACACTTCACACAAACAGCAGCTGAAAACACAGCATTGCTGTCAGACATGTACCCCACAGTGATCCTGTCCTTCCAGTCATCCCAGGAGTAAACATTACTTTTACTTGATAACAAGTCCGTGCTTTGGCTCCAGCTTTTTTCTCAATTAGTTTGTGTTTCAGATTAAAATCCTGTGAAACTTAATTCATTTCATAAGATAGTATTTGATTGTAATACAATAAACAGAAATGTGGGGAAATCCAGGACCAAAAAATTGCCAACTAGCTTATATTAGCCAAAAAAGCACTTTAAAGACCCTAAATGTGTTTGGAAATGTCCACAGTGGAAAATATAAAAGTCATTGAAGCACCATGGCTTTGAAAATATCACATGAAACAATTTCTTTACAAATTGAATAATGATGATCTACATTTTATTTTTCTTTTCTTTCTTTCTTCTTTTTTTTTTTTTAAGCAAATTTATTTGAGGTTAATGTGAGGATATAAACAAGTAGGCCAAAATATTTGATTTTAGCAGGTAGAGTCCCTCTTTTGGTTATGTTCCACACATAAAGGTGTGCTAAACACCCCCACCCCTTGCCCATTCAATGAGAGCACCCCAACCTCCTCTCTGTCCCCCTCTCTCCTTACTCATCTCCCCGCCATGAATTGAAGTGACATGCATTTCTCCTATGTGACACGCATTAGAACATCTACTAGCTTCATGTATGCATTGGGTACATTGAATAATTACGTTTCCATTTCTGTGATACTTTACAAAGAAGAGTGTGTTTCAACCCCATCCAAATACAAAAACTTAATGCAAAAGATGTAAAGTCTCATCTTTTTAATGGCTGAATAGTACTCCATAGTATTCATATACCACAGCTTGCTAATCCATTCATGGGCTGATGGGCATTTAGGTTGTTCCCATATGTTGGCAATTGTGAATTGAGCTGTGATAAATAATCTAGTGCAAATGTCTTTATGATAAGATGAATTTTTTACTTATGGGTAGATACTTAGTAGTGGGAGTATGGGGTCAAATGAGAGATCTAATTTGAGATCTTTGAGGATTCTCCGTACTCTTTTCCAAAGAGGCTGTATGAGTTTGCAATCTCACCAACAGGGTCAAAGTGTTCCCCTCTCTCCACATCCACACCAGCATCTGTAAATTTGGAACTTTGTGATGTGGGGTAATCTTACTAGAGTTAGGCAATATCTCAGAGTGGTTTTGATTGCATTTCTCTGATGATTGGGGACAATGAGCATTTTTTCACATGTTTATTAGCCATTTTTCTGTCTTCCTTAGAGAAGGTTCTATTCATGTCTCTTGCCCAGTGATTAGCCTTTCTTTTGTTGGTTAATTTGAGGTCTCTGTAGATTCTACTTATCAAACCTTTGTCTGTTTCATAATATGCAAATATCTTTTGCCATTCTGAAGGTTGTCTGCTTGCTTTAATTGTTGTCTCCTTGGCTGTACAGAAGCCTTTCAGTTTAATTAAATGGCATTTGTTAATTTTTATTGTTGTTGCAATTGTCATAGAAATCTTCTTCACAAAATCTTTCCCCAGGCCAATACATTCAAGTATTTTCCCCACCCTTTCTTCAAGGATTTTTAGATTTAAATATTTTATCCATCTTGAATCAATTTTTATAAGTAGTGAGAGGTGTGTGTCCAGTTTCTGTTTCTTACATGTGATTTTCCAGTTCTCCCAACATTTTCTCCCTTGTTTTTAATAGGAAATTTTAAATATTAAATAGGGATTCTTTTCCCCAGTGCATGTTCTTGTTTGGTTTATCAAAGATCAGGTGGCAAAAAGATGTTGGTTTCATCTCATGGTATTCTATTCAGTTCCAAATGTCAACGTCTCTATTTCTGTGCCAATACAATGCTGTTTTGTTAACTTTGGACTTGTAAGGTAGCCAAAAGTCTGGTAGGGTGATGCCCTCAGCTTTGTTTTTATTACTAAAAATTCCCTTGGCTATATGGGACTTTGTCTGGTTTCAAACGCAATAAAGAATCATTTTTTCCAAATCTTGAAAGTAGATTCTGGTATTTTAATAGGGATTGCTGAATCTACCTTTTCAACACTCACCTAACTGTAATTTTATTCATAATAAGAACTTAAAAATAAGCATCATTTGGGCCTGTCAGAAAGTGAATTCTTTTACATGGGGCACTACTAAACAGAAGCAGTCCTCTATTAAAATCAGATGACCTTTGTATTTTCTCCCTTGTTTTTAATAGGAAATTTTAAAACTATTAGAAATGTATGTGATTTATATTGTGAAAAGGCCAAATTATTTGTATGTGTATAATATTCTCAATTATAATAGCAAAATAGTGGTATAAATATGAAGAAATTAAAAAATATAAAAGGGTGAAAAATTGTTCATATTTCATCTTCCAAATAATAATTGTAAGATTTTCACCAATCTACTTTAAGTTACTTTTCTTTGTATTTATAATAAACTTTTAGTTTTGAATTGTTTTGGAACCACAGAAAAGATGCAGGCAGTGCAGAGAGTTGGCACGCACCCCTACCCAGCCTCACAAAGAAGAAAGCAGCATTGAGACATAACTGTTAGTTAAACCCAAGACTCTGTTGGAATTTTTCTACTAATATCCTTCTGGGTTTCAGGATCTGTCTGGGATACCACATTGCATCTAGCATTTCTTTAACATTGATTGGAATTTTGAATGTGGTGCACATGAGGTAATCCCTAATGTTGCAACTTAAGCATTTCTCTAAGATAAACCTTTTTAATTGTTAAAAGTAGAAATAGCAATAATATTTTTGAGTCTTCTTTCTTAAAACCTATAGTCCAATTCCTTTGCAAGGGAAGATGAAGTGTCTGGTGGTCTATAATGTCCAACCTTTGTCTCTTCGGTGTGTCTGGTGTGGCTGATTTACAAGGCTGTAATATGAGCATTGAAAACTTGAAATGTAGAACTGGACCATCCAGCTCCTTCAAAATGAGGCTAACTTGAGCCTCTTAGCCAACAAGGGTGTGTCCCTTCCCAGAACAGAATCAGCAAGCTGCTGGGGTGATGATCTTTGACTTTCTCTCAGCATTTCTTTTTCTTTTCTTTTCTTTCTTTCTTTTCTTTCTTTCTTTTTTTTTTTTGTGTGTGTGTGTGTTGCAAGAACTGGCTTCTGTTCAATTTCTGAAAAAGTGTTTAAAATTGAAGACAGTGAATTGACAACCAAATCTTCGAATCTTTTTCTTGTTAAGCTTAACGTTTTGGGAAACAGAAGAGCCAAGAATCCAGTCCAAATGTGGCCAAATGTGATAATGCATCTTTTCTGCAAACCCTCCCATGAGAGTGAGCTGCAGAGACACAGTTAACAAGTATATTGTAACACTGGAAAAGGGTAAATATGTTGAATACTGGAAGAGTTAGGGTAGCATTATGAGTATTAGGATCGTGACGGATGAGGAAGGGGAAGAGATGTCTTTCTATTAATATTGCAAATAGGGAGACCAAGCTAAGCCTTCTGCCTTCTGTTTGAAAACTTAGTAATTCTGTATATCTCAACTTTCTAATTTTTAGCTTTGCAGACACAGGTAGACATTTCTGAAATATATTCATAATGTTTGGGGAAATATCTTTACTAACTGTTTCATATGAGTGGATGGCATTAGTTTTAATGTTTTAGTTATTTATTTGAACTGTGTTTTGCTATGATGCCCAGGTGGGCTGGTACTTCTAGGCACAAGAGATACTCCTACCTCAGCTTTTCCAGTAGCTGGGACTATAGGCATCCTCCACTGCCTGTGTTACTTATTTCTCTATAGGTCAAGCTCCTAATAACTTGCATTGAGCAGCTGCATTTTGTTGTGGTGACATTTTCTTTAAAACGATATTTCCATTTCTGAAGACTTAGAGAAAGAAAAGAAATAAGTTTACCTCCCAACAGACTCATCACTCACTGACTGTAAATGCCTGAGACAGGCACTCCAGAATGCTGGTTGGTAGGGGAGAGGAGAGAGAGTCTGTCAGTGTAAATACCCGAGGCAGGCACTCCAGAATACAGGCAGGTAGGGGAGAGGAGGGAGAGTCTGACAGCTACTAAGTATGTTCCCTGTGCAAACTCTGTCCTAGGCTCTGTAATGTGTTATCATTTCCCCTTTAAGAACCCTTGTAGCTGGGCATTGTTCTTTGTTTTAGGTGAGAAAATTGAAACCCAGAGAGTCATTTCCTTCCTTCAGTAAGCTAAATATTTAATTGGGGAGAAATTAAAACAAGTTGATGCAAAATTTAAAATCATAATAAAATTACAGAAAAATAAGTTTTTTACAATTCCCAAAGCACATCTCAATTACGGTTTGTGCTGATTGTCACAACACATATCCTATGAATGGGTATCATTATTCCCATTTAGACAGATTAAAAAATATTTCAAAATTGAGTTTTGTCAAACTCATGATAATTGATAGGAAAGCTAAAGTTTCAATTCATTATCTACTAACTATCAATTCTGGGCTTTTTCAATGGTAGAAGATTTGCTTGCTTAATTTTCAAGTAAGACACCAGGTTTGAGAAAAATTATTTAGCTCTGGCGGGGCCGTGGGTGATGAGTCTTTGAGAAGGACACTATATTATGGCATTGTAGAATGTTCTCAGTGGCGAGAGCCCTGAGAGATTGTGTGGTCCAAAGAGGTGACGTGGCTTTGATGATGGAGCAGACTTGGGCAAGAGGGCAGAAACCTCTGGTTATGGGAACGGCGAAGAAACAGGAAATAGAAGAAATTCAGGAAAAGCCACCTTTACATGAACCCTTTTCTCTTCTAAATTGGCAGGGGGTGCAAGTACCGGTCTGTTTCAGAGTTCTGGCAAGCTCAGGCCTCCCTGCCCATGTCCCCTGCCCCCTTCACGTTCAGCCTGTTTGAGGTGGGCAGATGGGCAGGCTGCTGGGAACTGCTCCTTGGCAGCACCTGGAGGCCACTGGGAAGTCTGAGTATAGCCAGACCTGGAGCAGCCTCTCTGGATTGGAGATAAGATGTTTTAGGGAAATAGTGCACTCTCATGTACTTTTAAAATATTATGTTGTTTTACACTTATATGGATAGAGTCAAAAATTTATTAAGGATTTTGTTATAGAAAAAATGTACTATATAAATGAGGGCTTGAAGTTTCATTGTTAAAGAGTCCAGAAATCATAGAAATTGTTTTGTTTTATTTTATAAAACCTCTTCTCCCTAAAGAATTAATTTGATTTCACATGTATCAAATTGGGTTTCATGACTGGGTTTTCAAGAATTATTTGGAAAATTTGATTGCTGTTTTTATGTCTGTTTTCTTCCCTGCATTGTTCCATGGATTTTTTTTTTTTTTTTTGTATTCTTTAAATTAGACACTGAAAATTTGTAATTAATGGTCACTAATATTAGTCTAGGAACTCACAGTCTAGGGAGAGAAATAGTTAAAGAAATAATTATAGGTACAGTAAAACATATTTCGATAGATGATATGCAAAGTGTAGTGGAATCAAATATTTAGCAGAATCTTCGGAGAAAGTTCCTATTTGATCTGAACCTTGAAAGATGTATGGAATTTCTTCAGATAGAAAGGTAAAGAACATTTGGTCAGAGGGAACAGCGGATACACAGTCCTGGAAGCATGAGACGTGAGCTCTCATTCTGAGGGGCCTTTAAGTATAACATGCAGATGGGGGTAGGGGGTTCCCTGCAGCAGGACTGCGAGGGTGGGCTGGGCAAGGGCGTGGAGGATGTGGTTCACATGTCAAGAAGACACACTGAGGGAATTGTAAACATTAGAAAGACAAAATCAAATTTGGGTTGAGAAAGATAATTCAGAGGAAATGCAAATGCTGACTAGGAATTGAAGAGAGATACAACCTGGTAGACTAACGTGATTGTCAGGAATGAGGAGGGTAAAGGTCTGAACTTTAGTTCTTATCATTCTCTGTCTGTCTCTCTGTCCCTCTCAACATCATTCTTTGTCTATATTCATGTGATTTTGTCTGGAACATTCCTATCAGTCCTTTTCCTTCTGATTTTTATTCAAATGTTACCCTCCAGAAAAGCCATCTTGATTAGATCAAATACGTGGCTTGGGCACTGTATCTTTCTTGCAGTTATACCTTTACTTCTGTTAGTGTGATACAGAGTAGTGACTGTTTCTTCCCCTGGATTGGAAACTCCATGGTGGAAGGAATTATCTCTACTTTTGTTTGCTATCCTTAGCACAGCAGTTGGCATACATTAAGTGCCCAGTAAGTGCCTTGAAGGAAATGAATACAAGATGGAATCTCAAGATAACAAAAGTGAAACATTAAAACCATGTGAACTCAATTACTAGTTGAATTTCAACGTGGAGGAGGGAGAGAGCAGGCAGTTTGTATCTTAGGCACCTCAGAGGACGCACTGGGTTATATAGTGGGTTATGGACCCACTATAAAGCAAAGAGAGGAGGTGAGTGTGCCTGAGGAACTAGATATGATGCATGTTGAATTTGAAATATTATTATGGCACCCAGTGGAAATATCAAGGGGAAGTTGAAGATGTAGATACTGATGTGCAATTTATGGGTAACTTTATACAGTCATTCAAATGTATTTCTATTTTGGGCTTTACCTTCCTTGACACCATGTTGGTCTGAGTGTAGTATCATTAAGCCACTGTTCTTCTTCATAATTTATCTTGGATGCTCCATCTATGTAACTGCATTTGAGACCAGGCCATCTTCATCTCACATGGTTCACCAGTCAGTAATGGAGACCTTTGCTGTTATTTTCTCTTCTTGGCAGTTTTCTGTGCTCATCCACATACATGTGATCTTTCTCAAGCACAACGTATGTCAAGCAGACCATTCCCGAGACTGAGAATTTATATTTTTAAAGCATTTTTTCTAGTAGGCAAAATATATACTTCTCACTCTAGCTGTCTAGGTATTCTTCTTCTTAAACTCTCAATGTTTATTGCTTTCATAAGTCAATCTGCTGGTTGTTGATCAAATAAAACGTGATAAGCCAGCTTTCTACTGCTAAATTCTTGTATTCCTGTTCAGTGGAAATATTTATCTAATACTTTGCTTTCCTAATTTCTTCATAAATCTATGTTGACTTTTAGGTCAATATGTAGGTCTTTAAGTGTTTTCCCTGGTTTGGTTTTTCATGCCACTGATTTTTTTCAAAGCTAGTTCAAGAAAAATCAAGCATGTAAATTTTCATGACTTACAATTGCTAACTGATAACGTATGCAGAAATAAGAGGTGTTGGCTTCAAGGAATTCTCCTCTTTAAAAACACATAAAAGCACATAAGATTTCAGAAGAAACATCAAAGAGATGAGAGAAAGCACAGAAAGTACATGTCACCCAGACTGAAGAGCTGGAAGAAGCTTCTTGAATGGGTGGGTAAAGTTAGCAGGTGTAGGTCCTGTGGACAGGGCAGGTGTAATGTGAAAAGGTCTGTGTGTGATGTTTTTCGTGGGAACCACACATAATCTGCAGGAATTGCATTATTTATGGTATTGCATTATTTAGCTTGTTAAGATAATATATAATAAACCACGTTCTGGTATGAAAGGGTTCAGTTACAGAACAAAAAAAAAAAAAAAAAAATACAACAGAGATTAGCAATTCTCTAAACTTATTCTCTAATCAGATCCCTTTTTCTGATTAAATGGCATTTAGATATTACCCTTCAACAGGTGGCTTTTCAAACTGGAAATAAGTTTGCTACATAGAAAATCCTTAAATGCGTCCAGGTGGAGGGAGGGGGCGCCGGGGCTTTGGAGTCGGCTCTCCCTCAGGCCGCGAGGCTTCGGCGGCTGCAGCTGGGTCAGGCTGTGGGACAGGCGGGGATGTGATGGGCACGCCCTCTCCTCACCGTCAGTCCTCGGGCCTGCAGGTCTGTGGGTGACCCGCAGCCGGGCCGCAGCAGAGGAGGCAACGCGACCTCCTCATGATTCTGTCCAGTTTTAAGAACAAATGTATCCTATAGCTCATGGAAGAAAAAAATACAAATCAAGACATTTTGGGGTTCCAAGTTGCCAAAGTATGGAACAAAATCTGTAAGAAGTACATTGCAACCAATGCCAAATGGGACACCTGTTAATTTATCCAAGAATAGTAATGTCAAACGTTACATCCAAAATAATGGCTCTGATTGTCCATCCTCTCATTCGTTTAATTGGAGAAAAACAAATAAATACCAACTCCGTGCACAAGGTTGCATGAAGATGGAATTAGATGGGTTTCTGGACTCATCAAATTTGGGTAAATTCACCAAAGGCACGTTATTAGGAAGGGCTTCATATTCTTCAGTCAGTGTTCCAAAATCGCAATTGAATGGATTTTATGGAAACCGATCATCTGGTGGCATGCAAAGGCCCAGAACAAACTCCAGGGCCACCAGAAGCACAATCCCCAGACAACATTAAATCTGTTAGTTGTGAAAAAATGGTAAGGTCACAAAGTTTTACACATTCCTTTCAGAATTCATTCCTTCCACCTTCATCTATAACCAGATCACATTCCTTCAATAGAGCTGTCAACCTAACAAAGCCTTCTCAGAACCAACAGCTATCCATTAGAGTGCCTCTATGCTCAAGCGTGCTAACAAGAAATTCCCAACAGTAAAAGTACTCAATGGGAATGAACATTGGGGCATGGATTTAATAGGCCTTATGCTGCTGGTGGAAAGAAGCTGGCTTTACCAAATGGCCCAGGTGTAACTTCCACTTTAGGTTCCAGAATGGTTCATCCTTCTCTCTTGAAATCTAACCGACCTCCGTTTTCTGGGACTATCACAGTTGATGGAAATAAAAATTCACCTGCTGATACATGTAGAGAGGAAGATGCTACAGTTTTGGCTAAGGACAAAGCTGCTAATAAGGACCGAGAATTAATTGAAAATGAGAATTTTAGAACAGTAAATGACCAGACAGTGAAACATGATGCTAAAATTAGGTACCTGAGTGATGATGTGGATGACATTTCTTTGTCCTCTTTGTCATCTTCTGATAAGAATGATTTAAGTGAAGACTTTAGTGATGATTTTATAGATATAGAAGACTCCAACAGAACAAGAATAACTCCAGAAGAAATTTGTCTCAAAGAAGAAAAACATGAAAATGTACCACCACAGGATCTATTTGATGTTTCCAAGAAAAATGAAAAATCCTTTAGTAAAACCAATGAATGGATCGATATAAGGGTCTCTGACAGGAGTCAATGTACAAACCATCCTTCTGAGAATAACTTAATTTCACCAGATACAGACTACAGAGTTGGTTCTTCACTTGAACTCTCTCCCTCTGATAGTTCTTTTTTATTATTATTATAGATAAAAATATGCACCATAGATGTGGCCTGACCCATCAACCTCCCTCCACCCAAACCTCCCCCCTCCCTTCCCCTTCCTTGGTCCTTTCCCCATAGTCTTGTGGTATAGTTGGGTTATAGCCTTCATGTGAAAGCTATAGTTGAGCTTCATAGTAGGGCTGAGTACATTGGATACTTTTT
>CAUYPK010141780.1:0-24747 GCA_963574355.1 Loris lydekkerianus | reverse complement strand
ATCAAGTCACAATAAACATTCTAGTGCAAATGTCTCTGTGGTAAAATGATTTATATTCTTCTGGGAGATACCTAGTAATGGGATTGCCGGGTCAAATGGAAGGTCTACGTTTAGATCTTGGAAGATTCTCCATACTTCTCTCCAAAAGGGGTGTATTAGTTTGGAATCCCACCAGCAGTGTAGAAGTGTTCCCTTCTCTCCACATCTATGCCAGCATCTGGTGTTTTGTGACTTTGTGATGTGGGCTAATCTTTTTTTTTTTTTTTTTTTTTTTTTATATACAGAGTCTCACTTTATGGCCCTTTGGTAGAGTGCCATGGCATCACACAGCTCACAGCAACCTCCAGCTCCTGGGCTTAAGCGATTCTCTTGCCTCAGCCTCCCGAGTAGCTGGGACTACAGGCGCTCACCACAACGCCCGGCTATTTTTTTTTTGTTGTTGCAGTTTGGCTGGGGCTGGGTTTGAACCCACCACCCTCGGCATATGGGGCAGGCGCCCTACTCACTGAGCCACAGGCGCCGCCCGATATGGGCTAATCTTGCTGGGGTTAGGTGATATCTTAGAGTGGTTTTAATTTGCATTTCTCTAATGATTAAAGATGATGAGTATTATTTCATGTGTTTGTTGGCCATTTGTCTGTCATCCTCAGAGAAGTTTCTGTTCAAATTACTTGCCCACTTATAGAAAGGGTTGTTTGCACTCTTATTATTGTTTAATTTGAGTTCTCTGTAGATTCTAGTTATCAGGCCTTTGTCAGATTCATAACATGAAAAAATATTCTCCCATTCTGAGGGCTGTTTGCTTTGTTTGTGGAACTCTTAGCTGTGCAAAAGCTTTTAGTTTGATCAAGTCCCAGTTATTTATTTTTGGTGTTGCTGCAATTGCTGGGGGGGGTCTTCCTCATAAAATTTTTTCCCAGGCTAATATCCCTCAAATGTTTTCCCCATACTCTTTACTAGAATTTTTATTGTTTCACGTTTTAAATTTAAATCTTTCTTTCTTTTTTATTTTTGAGACAGAGTCTCACTTTATTGCCCTCAGTAGAGTGCCGTGGAGTCACACAGCTCACAGCAACCTCCAACTCCTGGGCTTAAGCTATTCTCTTGCCTCAGCCTCCTAAGTAGCTGGAATTACAGACGCCTGCCAAAACGCCTGGCTATTTTTTTGTTGCAGTTTGGCTGGAGCTGGGTTTGAACCTGCCACCCTCAGTATATGGGGTCAGCACCTTACCCACTGAGCACAGGCGTCGCCCAAATTTAAATCTTTTATCCAACGAGAATCAATTTTTGTCAATGGTGAGAGGTGCAGGTCCAGTTTCAGTCTTCTGCATGTGGATAATGAGTTATCCCAGCACCATTTGTTAAATAAGGATTCTTTTCCCCATTGCATGTTTTTGTTAGGCTTATCAAAGATTAAATGACGATATGTGGCAGGGTTCATCTCTAAATTTTCTATCCTATTTCATAGATCTGTGTCTCTGTTTTTGTGCCAGTACCATGCTGTTTTGATCACTATAGCCTTGTAATATAACCTGAAGCCTGGCAACATTATGCCTCCAGAATTGTTTTATTTCCAACAATTGTATGTGCTATTCAAGATTTTTTCTGGTACAATGTGAATTGAAGTATTATTTTTTCAAGTTCTTTAAAGTATGACATTGGTTGCTCAGTGCCTGTACACAGTGGTTACAGCACCAGCCACATACGCCAAGACTGGCAGGTTCAAACCTGGCCTAGGCCAACTAAAGAACAATGACAACTGCAACAAAAAATAGCCAGGCAATTGTGGTGAGCACCTGTAGTCCCAGCTACTTGGGAGGCTGAGGCAAGAGAATTGCTTAAGCCCAAGAGTTTGAGGTACTGTGAGCTGTGATGCCACAGCGCTTTACCCAGGGTGACATAGTGAGACTCTATCTCAAAAAAAAAAGTATGACATTGGTGCTTTGATGGGGATTGCATTAAATCTATAGATTGCTTTTGGTAGTATGGACATCTTAACAATGCTGATTCTTCCCAGCCATGAACATGGTATGTTCTTCCATCTGTTGACATCTTCTGCTATTTCCTTTCTCAAAGTTTCATAGTTCTCTTTATGGAGATCTTTCACTTCTTTTGTTAGATACATTCCCAGGTATTTCATCTTCTTTGGTGCTATTGTAAAAGGAATAGAGTCTTCGGGGTTTGTTTGTTTGTTTGTTTTAGGCAACAGATATCTGGCCTGAGTTTTTGTATCCAGTTGGCCTATGCCTCTTTGAAGGAGAGTTCAAACCATTCACATTCATTGAGAGAACTGATAGATTTGGCAGAGTTTTGGTCATCTTCTTTTTCAGAAGTCCAGCGCTTACTTTTATGCCACTCACCATTGTGGGAGCTAGGCTTTGTTCTTTAATTTTGGGGTAGGTTTACTTCAGTGGTGTACCTTCCTGTTGCTTGTTATGAAGAATGAGTGAGTATTTTCTGTAGAGCTGGTCAAGTCATGGCCAAATTTCCTCAGCATGTGGATATCAGTGCAGTATTTGATTTCTCCATCACAAGTGAAACTCAATTTAGCAGGATATGGGATTTTGAGCTGGAAATTGTTTTATTTAAAAAGGTTGAAAGTTGGGAGGCGCCTGTGGCTCAAAGGGGCAAGGCGCTGGCCCCATATACCGAGGGTGGTGGGTTCAAACCCAGCCCTGGCCAAATTGCAACAACAAAAAAAATAGCCGGGCATCATGGCGGGAGCCTGTAATCCCAGTTACTCTGGAGGCTGAGGCAAGAGAATCACCTAAGCCCAAGGATTTGGAGGTTGCTGTGAGCTGGGACACCATAGCACTCTACTGCGGGTTAATAAGTGAGACTCTGTCTCAAAAAAAAAACTGTCGATGTCTACCACTTTCCCTTCATGGTCACCACTTTTCGGGACAGGACTGACCAAATCTCATGCCTGGCTGCTTTGCTGTTATTTCATTGAACAATTATCCTCAGGTGCCTGAGGGCTATTCACGTTAGCAGAAGGGAAAGAGAGAGACAGTGTTTGAGGGAAAGACGGGGTCTTATTTGAAGAATACATCTTAGCAGTCTTTAGCAGTCTTTTGTAGAGAGACACTGTGCAGGTGTTCTACGGGCAGGAGAAGCAAAAGTCAGAGTAAGCGGATCTGTGAAAGAATGTGCATGCTCCCCACTGATTTTTCCTGCAGCTCCTTATAGAGGTGACCTCATGGCTAGTTGCACCACAGGTGTAGACTGCCGATCCTTGATGCTCTAGTCTGGCCGGCTCTCATGTTCTCCTGTTGAAAGCCCCAGGCGTCCTCAAACTTTTTAAACAGGGGGCCAATTCACTGTCCCTTAGACCGTTGGAGGGCTGGACTACAGTTTAAAAAAAAAACAACTATGAACAAATTCCTATGCACACTGCCAATGTAAGCACATGATGGCAATTTTATGAACCTAATTGTCAGGTCTCGTAGCCATATATATATATATATATATATATATATATATTTTTTTTTTTTTTTTTTTTTTTTAGACAGAGTCTCACTTCGTCACCCTCAGTAGAGTGCTGGGCATCACAGCTCACAGCAACCTCCGACTCTTGGGCTCAAAGTGATTCTCTTGCCTCAGCCTCCCAAGTAGCTAGGGCTATAGGTACCTGCCACAATGCCTGGCTATTTTTAGAGATGGGGTCCTGCTCTTGCTCAGGCTGGTCTTGAACCTGTGAGCTCAAGGCAATCCACTCACCTTGGCCTCCCAGAGTGCTAGGATTATAGCCATGAGCCACCGCACCTGGGCCTTGTGGCCCTACATATACTTAGGTATGAATGTATGTATTTGTCTATTTGAAGAGGGATAACAGTATGAGAAAAGCAGCCCCTCTGTAACAAAACAATGCTGCATATCATGCAGGCAAAGTCTCAGTTGTCAAAAATATCCTTAGTGTTTTACTCACTTGCACAAATACTGTAATGCCTTTATAAAATTATAAATATGGTATTTTACTGGACAAATAACTGACTTCTATCAAATAAATATTACTGCTACTGTTCAAATAGTCTTTATAATGAAGAAGTTCAATATATTATTTTCCTGCAAAGCTGTTGCTCACTGTATAAAAATAGCATCACCAAATGCAGTACATTGAAAAAATAAGATAATATTGTTGTTTATTTGACACAACCAAGAAAAACCTCTCCACTCTAAGATTTTGAAAATTTTATATTGGAAAAAAAAGATAAAAATTTTATACTGAAAAATTTTAAACACGCACAAGAGTGAACATAAAAGTATAATGAAACCAAGAATTCATTACCAAGTTATAACTATTGATTCATCACCAGTCTGGTTTTATCTATAGCCCTACCTACTACCCTCTTACCCAATGTTAGTTTGAAGCATAGCCCATATATTTTTCATATAAATATTTTGGAATAAGTTAGCCACGCTGGCTCACTCATGTAATCCTAGCTCTCTGGGACAGCGAGGCATGTGGATCATCTGAGCTCAGGGGTTCAAGACCAGCCTGAGCAACAGAAAAAACCTAACCAGGCATTGTGGCTGGCTCCTATAGTCCCAGCTCCTCAGGAGTCTGAGGGAAGAGGATTGACTGAGTCCCAAGAGTTTGAGTTTGCTGTGAGCTATGATGCCATGACACTCTACCCAGGCTGACAGAGTGAGACTCTGTCCAAAGTAAAATAAAATAAAATAAAATAAAAATTTTAGAATATATCTCTAAAAATTGAGAATTGTTATTTTTAGAGGTGAGGTCTCACTATGTTGCTCAGACTGAAATAAACTCTTGGGTTCAGGTGATCCTCCCGCCTTAGCCTCCTGAGTAACTAGGACTATAGATGTGTGCCACCTCACCCATCTTTAAAAACTAAGAATGATTTTAAAAACATAATCACAAGGCGGCACCTGTAGCTCAGTGGGTAGGGTACCGGCCACATACACCCAAGCTGGCAGGTTTGAACCCAGCCCAGGCCAGCTAAACAACAATGACAACTGCAACAACAAAAAAAAGGCACTATGGCAGACACCTGCAAGAGAATCACTCAAGCCCAAGAGTTTGAAGTTGCTGTGAGCTGTGACGCTACAGCACTCTAGACAGGGCTACCGCTTGAGACTCTGTCACAAAACAAAACAAAACAAAACAAAACATAATCACAATGCCATTTTCACATGTTAAAAAAGTTAAACTTCCATAGTATAATCAAATATTCAATTGTTTTTTTTTTTTCAGGTTATCCAATTAAGGTTCAAGTAAGATATATACTTTGCAATTGCTTGAATACTTTGCTTGAATTGCAAAGTATATATCCTTTAATCTATAGGATTTTTCTTATCCTTTTTGTAGAGTTTTGTTATTACATTGCCCTTTTGAAATGTGTTAACTTTTTTTTTTTTGAGACAGGGTCTCACTATGTCACCCTCCATGGAGTGCCGCAGCAGCACAGCTCACGGCAACCTCAAACTCTTGGGCTTAAGTGATTCTTTTTTTTTTTTTTTTTTTCATTTTTTTAATTGTATTTTATTTCTTTTTATTAAGTCACATATACATAGATCATGAATATATTTATGTATTTATGGGACACAATGTGTTGATTTTTTTTTTACAACTTGGAGTGCTTACATCAAACTAATTAATATAGCTTTCACCTTATTTACTTAATTATTGTGTTAAGACATTTATGTTCTATACTTGATAGATTTGACTTGTACCCTTGCAATATGCTCCAAAGGTGTGGTCCCACCATTTACCCTCCTCTATCAAACCTTCCCCCTCCCCTCCCATCCCCCTGCACTTCTCTCCTTCATACTGGGCTGTAGTTGTGATGGAAAGTGTAGGAAAGTATGAATAATTATAAATTGGTTTCATAAAAGTACTGAGTTCATTGGATACTTGTTCTTCCATTCCTGAGATACTTTACTAAGAAGAGTATGTTCCAGCTCCATCCATGTAAACATAAAAGAGTTAAAGTCTCCATCTTTTTTAAGGCTACATAGTATTCCATGGTATACATATACCACAATTTACTAATCCATTCATGGGTTGATGGGCACTTGGGCTTCTTCCATGACTTGGCAATTATGAATTCAGTGCAATGAACAATCTGGTACAAATATCTTTGTTGCAAAGGAATTTTTGGTCTTTGGGATATACACCTAGTAGAGGAATTGCAGGATCAAACGGCAGGTCTACTTTTAATTCCCTGAGAATTAAGTAGTTTGAGAATTCCAAACTTCTTTCCAAAAGGAACATATTAGCTTGCATTCCCATCAGCAGTGCAAAAGTGTTCCCTTTTCTCCACATCCACACCAACATCTGTTTTGGGATTTTGATATGTGGGCTACTCTTACTGGAGTTAGATAATATCTCAAAGTGGTTTTGATTTGCATTTCTCTGATGATTAAAGATGATGAGCATTTTTTCATGTGTCTATAGGCCATGCTCCTGTCTTCTTCAGAGAAGCTTCTATTCAAGTCTCTTGCCCACAATAAAATGGGATCGCTTGTTCTTCTCTTATTAATAAGTTTGAGTTCTCTGTGGATTCTTTATCAGACCTTTATCATAACTTGCAAATATCCTCTCCCATTCTGAGGGCTGTCTACTTGCTTTACTTACTGTATTCTTGGCAGTGCAAAAGCTTTTTAGTTTGATCAGATCTCAGTAATGTATTTTTGGTATTGCTTCAATTGCCCAGGGGGTCCTCCTCACAAAGTATTCTCCCAGGCCAATTTCTTCAAGTGTTTCCCCTGCACTATCTCCAAGAATCTTTATAGTTTTATGTCTTAAGTTTAAGTCTTTTATCCAGTGAGAGTCAATTTTTGTTAGAGGTGAAAGGTTAAGTGATTCTCCTGCCTCAGCCTCCCAAGTAGCCGGGAGTACAGGTGCCGGCCACAACACCTGCTTATTTTTTGGTTGTAGTTGTCATTGTTGTTTGGCAGGCCCAGGCTTGATTTGAACCGGCCAGCTCCGGTGTGTGTGGCTGCTGCCCTAGCCTCTGAGCTACAGGCACCAAGTCCGCCCAGCTATTTTTGTTGTTGTTGTTGCAGTCGTCATTGTTGTTTAGCTGGCCCAGGCCAGGTTCTAACCTGCCAGTCTCAGTGTATGTGGCTGGTGCCATAACCACTGTGTAACAGGCACTGAGCCAGAAACATGTTAACTTTTGTGTCCACCACAGAGTTTCGCAATGCCTCATCTTCCTTACTTGTGTTGTGGTTCTCTTCCACTGCTGACCACAAGGTGATGTGGGAGGAGAATCTGAGGTTTTACTTACAGATGAAAGGAAGTCTCTATTTTTTTGTTTATTTTGTTTTCTGAGCCAGAGTCTCACTATGTCACCCTCGGTAGAGTGCTGTGGCGTCACATCTCACAGAAACCTCAAACTCTTGGGCTTAAGCGATTCTCTTGCCTCAGCCTCCCAAGTATCTAGGACTACAGGCACCCACCACAATGCCTGGCTATTTTTATTGCTGCTGCTGCTGTTGTTGTTGTTGTAGTTGTCATTGTTGTTTAGCAGGCCCAGGCCAAGTTTGAACCCGCCAGCCCTGGTATGTGTGGCCGGCACCCTAACTACTAAGCTATAGGCGCCAAGCCAGGAAGTCTCTCTTTTGGTGGGTTAAGAGACTGGAGCATGATGGTCCCAGCCTCTGATGAGACCTCCCTTCCTTCCTGTAATGCAGGTGCTACAAATAGCAAATTCTTGTTTTGGGTTTTTTTGCAGTTTTTTTTTTTTTTTTGGCCAGGGCTGGGTTTGAACCCACCACTGCCCATATATGAGGCCGGTGACCTAATTCCTTTGAGCCACAGGCACCACCCAAGTTCTTGTTTTTAAAGTCAGAGTCTGAGGTCATAGTTCCATAACAGTTTACCTACTACCAGTTCACTATGTAAGACCTTGACTTTCCCCAGGAGAAGTACTGTTCCTAAAACAGCCAACATTTATTAAGGATACAGCAAGTACAAATTTCAGTTCATATGTTTCTTTTCTTTGTCTTTTTTTTTTTTTTTTTTTTTTTTTTGAGACAGTCTCACTATGCCACCCTTGGTAGAGTGCTGTGGCGTCACATCTCACAGCAACCTCAAACTCTTGGACTTAAGTGATTCTTTTGCCTCAGCCTCCCAAGTGGCTGGCACTACAGGCACCCACCACAACATCCGGCTATTTTGTTGTTGTTGTTGTTGTTGTTGTTGTTGTTGTTGTCATTATTGTTTAGCTGGGTTCGGACCCGCCAGCCTCGGTGTATGTGGCTGGCGCAGTAACCATTGTACTGCAGGAGCCGAGCCCACATGTTTCTTTTTTAATAAATAAAACTTAATTTTACCTGTACCTTAAGTTCTGTTATTTCTGTAGTATAGCAAAAACCAGTCTTAGTCAGGTTGGGGATCCAGCCTCTTTTCTTCATTGTGGCTTCTGTCCATGCTGTGTTGCTGTCCCTTTACCAGGGCATCACGGAGATGTTTCTACCATCTGGTCTTTAGTACCTGCTCCGTGCCTTACTATCACATCTTCCTTTGATCCCAACCATGTAGCTTCTTTGAGCCCAGTTCTCTTTCAGCTACTTCTGTCCTTTCTCAGGGACACAGGGATCATTCAGCATCACCAATGCCATGTACAATCACAGGGACTTCAAGCTTCTGTCTCAGGTTCTGCCTGCCTAGCTTCTCAAACTCCTCTGTGCATCTGAACGCTGAGCGCTGGGCTCTACTCCCAAAGTTCCTGATTCAGTGTGTCTGGGGCAAAGCTAGAGAATTTTACATTTCAAAAAAGTTTCCAGGTGGTGCTGATTCTGTAAGTCTGGGGACTGAGAACCCAGGAACCTAGACTTACCACACAGTCATTTATTCTCTGGGACACTAACTAGAAAGGGGGTCACCCTCCACATTCAGATTACACAAACAAGTTGGAAATTCCATTATTTGCTACTATTTATTACTTATATTCCCAGGGCTTTGCTTAGTGAGGGAGGCTTAGACAGGGTTCACTCTTTGTGAAAGACCCATAATATCTTCATATTCTTTAATTCTCCAATTCTCCTCTTCCATTTTTCAGAGAATATTTATCTAAACCGTGGGTCAGTACATCTTTTCCATAAAGTTCCAGGTAGTAAACATATCAGGCTTTGTGGGTCATACAATTTCTGTTACTCAGCTCTGCCACTCGAATACAAAGGTAGCTATAAATAATAAGTGAATGAAGAGCCTGGCCGTGTTCCGATAAAACTTTACCACAGATCCTGAGATTTAATTTTCATGTAATTATTTATCTCATTTTCACTTTTTCAATCATTTAAAAATGTAAAATTTATTCTTAGCTCATAGACTTTACAAAAACAGGCAACAGACCAGATTTGGCCCATAAAAAGGATTTGACCTACTAGTCAGAGTTTGCTGACCCTGGCTCTACATCATAATTTCTGCACAACTTTTTCCAAATTTAAAATCTAGTTTTTTTGGGAATGGAACTTGGCAGCAAGCTACAAATGCATGGGATGTCTCTACATCAGCTTATAGGAAGAAATAAAGATAACTCTTGGCCAGGTGCAGTGGCTCGCGCCTATAATCCTAGCACTCTAGGAAGCTTAAAAAAAAAAAAAAAATCATATAAGGTTGTAGGCCCCACAAACCATACATCATTGTCCCTCACTGCAGGAAGTTAGCATGGGCACAGACTCTGAAGGGCAATGTGATCATAGCTGGTGTTCCAAAGCTTCTTCCCTGTAAGGACAAAGGCCTAAAGGTGGCATGGTGAAGTAAGGAAGAGTTTGGAAAACACCAAATAGCACGGTTATCAAGCATTGCATTTTGGCTGGGCTGCAGTATGTAAAGGGGAAGATTAGGAAATGGAAATGCAAAGGGACCCTTGAATGCCAGGTTGAAGAGCTTAATCTTTGTCAGAAGCAATGGTGTCTGCTGGAGGTTTTGAATACTTCTCAAAAAAAAATGCCTTCTTGAGGGTTTCACTGATCCCTCTAAATGAATCCTTCTTAATGCTTTTTGGAACTCAAGAGTAATTCACAAAACCTGTTAGTGGAAGCTCCTCCTCCTGAATCCTATCAAACTCTTAACCTTTGGTCCTCTGATGATCAGCAGGAGCATCCAAGATTGCTGTTAGCTTCAGATTCTGACTCATTTTATCCTTTCCTAACACTAGAGAGCTGCTTTTATGGAAATTTTCCAGAATATCTTTCTGGTTCCATTTTTCTTATTTCCTATTTGTTCCTCTGTGCTCTTATTTCCTATTATGCTTATTAATCGCTCTCACATGGAAACAAACAAGTTCTACTAATTAAGACTATATTGCTATGTTACAAATTACCCCCAAACTTGGTTTCCCTAAAACAATGATAATCTGGCCAAGCACAGTGGCTCACGCCTGTAATCCTAGCACATCAGAAGGCTGAGGGGAGAGGATTACTTGTGCCTGAACAACATAGCAAGACCATGTCTCCACACAAATCTTTAAAAATTGGCCAGATGTAGTCCCAGCTAGTCAGAAGGATGAGACGTGAGGATCAATTTAGCCCTGGAATTTGAGGTTGCATCAAGCTATGATGACATCACTGTACTCTAACCTGAGCAACACAGTGAGACTCTATCTCAAAACAAAACAAAATAAAGGGAGTCATTTATTATCTTTCATGTTCTCTGTGGGCCAAGTTATCAGACAGGACACAGCCAGACTGGCTTGTCTGTTTCATGATATCTGGGGTCTCAGCTAGAAGACTGGAAGACTGGGGCTAGACTCACCTGAAGGCTCATTCGCTCATATCTGGTGGTTGGTTCAGACCGTAGCTGGGATTGTTGTCTAAGGTTTCCTTATAATATAAAGGTTGGGTTACAAAGGCAAGTGTTGAGAGATAAAGATGTACAGATATAGAGAGAGCACCTATATCTTAGAAGTCCGAGAGCATCAGAGTGCCATACTCCATTGATTACTGCAGTCACAAGCCCCACCCAGACTTGAAGGCTGGGAACACAGACCCCAACCATCAGTTGGAAGAATGTTAGTCACATGTCACATTGCAAGAAGAACATGGGGAGGGAGATAAATATATTGATGGAGCCATCTTTGGCAAATAAAATCTGCCATTGACTTTTTTGGTTTCATGTTACATAAAACCCAAACCTAACTGGCTTAAATAAAGAGGAAATTTATTGGCTCACATATGCAAAAACTCCAGGGGTAGGGATGACTCCAAATAAGGCTTGAATGAATCTCAAGCTGTCACCAGAACCCAGTTTCTTTCTTCATCTCTTGGTTCAGCTTTTTCTGTTCTGGCTCAAGCCTCAGACAGATTCTCCCCCTCGAGATGCTGCCACAGATCCATCCACATATCTTTTTTTGCTCAATTACTGAAGGAAAAGACAAGTTTGCTCCTCTGGTAGTTCCAAAAATGTTCTGGCAAATGAGTTTCTTTGGCTTGAATTGCCCTGACTTGGATCTTGTGCCCATCCCTGAACAATTCACTGTCACCAAGGAAATGTATAAATTGGCTTAGGCCTGACTCACATATCTACCTGTGGAGCTAGGGACGAAGTCAGCATCACCATAAGTTACAAGTCTTCTGTAATTCAGATTAATTCAAATACAAGGACAGGTTTTACATCTGGAGTTGACACGAGGGGTGTATTTTTTTTATAACATAAAAAGTCTGGAGTCATATTACTACTGGTGTTGATCTGGTGGCTCAAGGACTCAGGGCTGGTAGAGCCATGATTCTCTTGATCTTTCACTTTTTCTCACAGAATGAATGTCCCAATTCTAGTCATCACATTTATCTGGATGTCATGTCTCTGGAGCCATAGATCACTCGGCCATTGTTTGCTGTGAGGTGATTGGGAAAGTGAGTACAGATGAGGAAGGCGAGTCAGGTTATCCAACCCATCGTCTGCCACATCAACCCCTGGACATGGACTGCACCAACTGTACCTGAACCACAAGGCTAAAAATAAGAAGGGAGGTCTTTACCACCGCAAAACTGGAGTACACTTATTATTAGAAAGCTACTGAGATTCTGGATGGCAAACATAAGAAATGACCACTACTCCAATGTCTTTTCTTTTAGTTTCTGCAAACATATTTTCTTTCTGTGGGAAGGTCAGAAGAAAGCCTAGTGATAATTACTGGCAATTGCCAAATTGCCCAGGAACAATTTAAGTGATTTTCTTATTGGATCTATCTTTTGCATTTGACACTGTTGATTATTCCCTCTCCTCTGCAACTCACTACTTATTCATTAAAACTCTATTTCCTTTCCTTCTGTGACACGGAGCTCTTTTGATTGTCCTTGCTCCTCTCTGATCATGTTATTTGTAATCTCAAGGGGCTCTTCCTTTCCCTGTGCCACGTCCATGGACTAGACTGCAACCAAACATTCCTCTCATTCTACTTCTTCTTCTTCTTCTTTTTTTTTTTTTGGTCTTGTTTCTTAAATTGACTGCTCAATTCAAGTATTTTTATTCTCATTTCTATGATAAGAAAATTTAAGGTTGTTAATCTTCTTGTAAGTAGAGATTTGGCTCACAAGCTTTGTTATGTAGTGTTCTTCTTTTGGTAAATATCTAAATAGATTTTTCTTTGCGTGAATTTATTTTGTACTATGAATAATGCATGTTCTGCTTTCTTTTTGTTTGCACTTGTCTGTTGTCTTTTGCTAAAGTTTATGTTTAATGTTTCTGCTCATTTATATGTTGCATACACTTGACTTCCATCTACTATGCATACCAACCCTCTTGATTTGCCATCAGCTTAAATAGTGGCTGCACACCGCAGGACTTGTGAACTTGTGGCCAACAAACACTTTGGATATCCTTGATAGTCTTCATAAAAAGAGATACTGAGGAGCTGAACTATGAAAACTGAATCAGGCATAGTTCTTTGGTTGTGAGCAACAGAAAGCAGCTATGGTTAACTTAAAAACTGATAAGCTAGCTCACTGAAGAAAGGGAGTAGCTGAAAACCAAACTCCCATCCTTGCAGGGGAATATGCAAATTCATTAAACATCTTTTAAAATGTCTTTCATTTCTTTCCCTAAATCTCTGAGGAACTTGATATGTGCAATCCCTGCTTTGAAGACATATATGTCTAGCATTGATCTAGACCCAAGCTTATGGCTCAACAGCCTCACTTCCTGCCACTTTCCACAAACCCTAAATACTTCAGCCATGCACTTCATTGGTGTATCGGGCTCTTTAATGTCTCCGTAACTTTGATTATGCTACTTTCTCTTCCTTCATTTCTCTTTCCTATAATGTCCTTTCTCATGACTTTACTTGGTGACCTTCTACTCAGTCTTTAAAAACCAAGCCAATTGTCTGTCACCACTATTATGAAATTGATAAACAACTACCCTCTTTTCCCTGCTCAGTTCAATCTCTTTGAGTTATAGTCAGAGGAGATGGCTGATTGAGATAAAAATGTCATTTTTGGCTCGGCACCTGTAGCTCAAGCGGCTAAGGCACCAGCCACATGCACCAGAGCTGGCAGGTTTGAATCCAGCCCAGGCCCGCCAAACAACAATGATGGCTGCAACCAAAAAATAGCCAGGTGTTGTGGCGGGTGCCTGTAGTCCCGGCTACTTGGGAGGCTGAGGCAAGAGAATCACTTAAGCCCAAGATTTGGAGGTTGCTATGAGCTGTGATGACACGGCACTCTACCAAGGGCAATAGCTTGAGGCTCTGTCTCAAAAAAAAAAAAAAAAAATGCCATTTTTATTACTAATAAAGTCTAAATTGGAGAACATGGCTTAGTTTTGAGGCCAAATGCCATTGTTAATATTTGGCTTTAAAATTAGACTTCTGGCTGGGCGCAGTGGCTCACACCTGTAATCCTAGCAGTCTGGGAGGCCAAGGTGGGTAGATTGCCTGAGCTCATGGATTTGAGACCAACCTAAACAAGACCAAGACCCCCATCTCTAAAAATAACTGGGCATTGTGGTGGGCATCTATATTCCCAGCTACTTGGGAGGCTGAGGCAAGAGAATTGTTTGAGCCCAAGAGTTTGAGGTTGCTGTGAGCTATGACAGTATGGCACTCTACTGAGGATGACAAAAGTGAGATTCTGTCTCAAATAAAATAAAATTAGACTTCGTTTTTTATTTTTATTTATTGTTATTATTATTATTTTTTTCAATCTTTTGGCAGGGTCTGGGTTTGAACCAGCATATGGGTTTGAACCTATTCCTTTGAGCCACAGGCGCCGCCTTTTTTTATTTTTTTTGAGATAGTGTCGTCTCACTATGTCGATGGCGTCACAGCTCTCAGCAACCTCAAACTCTTGGGCTTAAAGAATTCTCTTGCCTCAGCCTCCCAGGTAGCTGGAGCTAAAGGTGCCTGCCACAACGCACAGCTATTTTTTTGTTGTAGTTGTCATTGTTGTTTTTAGCAGGCCTGGGCTGGGTTTGAACCCTCCAGCCCCGGTGTGTGTGGCCAGAGCCCTAACTACTGAGCACAGGCACTGAGCCTAGACTTCTTTTAATATTTAAAACTTTGTTATATCTATTTAGTTATTATTATATACATTTTTTTTTTTCTTTTGAGACAGAGTCTTGCTCTGTCACCCTGGGTAGAGTGCTGGGGCATCCTCATGGCAGCCTTAAACTCCTGGGTTCAAGTGATTGGACTGCCTTAGCCTCCCAAGTAGCTGGGACTACAGGTGCCTACCACAACACTCAGCTAATTTTTATTATTTTTAGTAGAGATGGGTGGGGGCTTACTTTTGCCAGAGTGCTAGGATTACAGGCATGAGCCACCTCATACTGCATGCCCTGCCTGAATTATTATATTTATAAAGCTATTTTAAATTATTATTCTATTTTATCTAATAGATATAGAAGAAATTTTCATTATCAATGATAATATTGCAGTGAATAAAAGGTAGCTGAGTATATTTCAATATTTTAAAAACTTTAAAAAATATTTTGTGATATAGAAGTTTGAAGGTCTGTTCTCATTTCAACTTTTTGGGATGCTTTGTTTAAAGACTATCATAACTGAAAAAAGTGTTTTACAGTAATATGTAGATCCAGGATTATATTAAAACTTGATTTTTCAAAAAAAAAAAATAAATAAAACTTGATTTTTCTCTTTCAAATGTATATACCCATCGTGCACACCATTTTGTTTAAATTCAGCTAGTAAATTTACATCTTCCTATATGTTAATCAATTTTTCTTGCAGACCATTTAGAAGATGTAGCATTTCAATAATTTTTAAAATGTACTAAAAAATTCACTAACACTCATTATCTGGAAGATTTTTTTTTTTTTTTGCAGTTTTTGGCAGGGGCTGGGTTCGAACCTGCCACCTCTGGCATATGGAGCTGGCACCCTACCCCTTTGAGCCACAGGTGCTGCCCTGTCTGGAAGATTTTTAAATGATTAGCATTTTTCCCCAGTTTCTGTGTATGAATATATAAATTATATAGGTGACTCTCTGGTTCCTACAATAAAATCATATAATTATAGACAATGCTTTTTCACAATTATAAATGCTTTTTCTACAATTATCTCTGCATATTTAGGTTTTTCTAGTTTGACTGAGGTATAGTTGACATATAATTATCTGTACCTATAATATTTACAGTGTACAATTTGATGAACTTTGACATTCCTCTATACTTATGAAACCATATTCATCCCACCCAAAAGTATCTCAATACCCTTTTTTAATACATCTTCTGACCCTCTCTCACCCAGGTCTAGCTATCATTGATCTCCTGTAATACACAAGGTAAAAAATAACAGTTCAGAATATGTGTCAGGTCCATGTGAAATTGTGCCAAAGAAAAAGAGAGAGAAACATCAAACCCTGTATATGCTGTTCCTTTTTCCAAACTCACCACTTATATAAGCCACCACTCCCCCAAAGGAGGTCACTCCACAAGGATGCATGAAACCTGGGATAAAAAGATTTCTTCCTCAACAATACCCCTGAGATGCCTCACCATCTTCCTCACACAGAGTCAGTACCTCCTCTGGGCTCTCATTTTATAAACACCTCTGTAACAAAATAGGGAAAATATTATTCAGTAGAATTCTTGGAGCGCTGGCAGAGGATATGTTGAGCCCCCTCTCCATTAGAGAAGCAACTAACTTGTTTCTCTCATGGACCTAAGATTATCTGCAAAGCAGCAGGATACACCTCAGTTAAGAAAGAATAATTTTGGGCGGCATTATCTCTAGATTTCACAAAGAAATTGAGGAAGTTAAGGATAGAATGACTTATCAAAGCTATACAGTATGAAGCTGGAGCTAGAACCCAAGACCAATCTTCTGGTTTTTCTCCTACATCCTAGAAAGCCAACTAACACCACAGCAATTTCCAGTCAAAAATGCATTTGGGGGCGGCGCCTGTGGCTCAGTGGGTAGGGCGCCAGCCCCATATACCAAGGGTGGCGGTTTTGAATCCAGCCCTGGCCGAACTGCAACAAAAAGCCGGGCGTCACGGTGGGCACCTGTTGTCCCAGCTACTCGGGAGGCTGAGGCAAGAGAATCACCTAAACCCAAGAGCTGGACGTTACCGTGAGCAGTGCAATATCATGGCACTCTACTGAGGGCGATAAAGTGAGACTGTGTCTCTACAAAACAGAAAGAATAGTTTTAGGATGGTGCTTGTGGCTCAGAGGAGTAGGGTGCCGGCCCCATATGCCGGAGGTGGCGGGTTCAAACCCAGCCCCAGCCAAAAACTGCAAAAAAAAAAAAAAAAGAAAGAAAGAATAATTTTAGGCTCAGTGCCTGTAGCTCAAGCAACTAGGGCGCCAGCCACAAGAATGACAACTACAACCAAAAAATAGCTGGGCGTTACGGCAGGCACCTGTAGTCCCAGCTACTTGGGAGGCTAAGGCAAGAGAATTGCTTAAGCCCAAGAGTTTGAGGTTGCTGTGAGCTGTGACGCCATATCACTCTACCAAGGCAGCATAGTGAGACTCTGTCTCAAAAAAAAAAAAGAAAGAAAGAATAATTTTACTACTACTACTGGAATTAATAATAGCAACTACTTTTTGTTGAGTAACTATAATACACTGGGTCCAGACACTTTTGTAAAGTAATCTCATTAATTGCAATTAAAATTTTATTAATTGACTACAAATAGTTTTATATGATGGTTGATTCATAGGCCATTGCAGTTACTC
This sequence comes from Loris lydekkerianus, assembly GCA_963574355.1. Classification (NCBI taxonomy): domain Eukaryota; kingdom Metazoa; phylum Chordata; class Mammalia; order Primates; family Lorisidae; genus Loris; species Loris lydekkerianus. The sequence continues at coordinate 7,632 of CAUYPK010141780.1, read as the reverse complement.
TCTAACCTTCTAAACTCATTTGGTAAAGGGGTCAAGCTCTAGTGAAGTGGACTAGATTTCACAGTGTAAAATTAACACTGACCTGTGGCTCAAAGGGGTAGGGTGCCGGCCCCATATGCCAGAGGTGGTGCATTCAAACCTAGCCCTGGCCAGAGACTGCAAAAAAAAAAAAAAAATTTAACACTGACCATAGGGGTCAGGCAAGAAAAGGATAGAGAATCCCTGCCCTAAATAGGCAGCTGCTACTTAGTCCCAGCCAATTTTTGCCCTGAGGAAATGTGGGCTCATTGTTTTTGGATTTTGTAAATATTCCTAAGATGTCAGAAATGCTTTTTCCTATAGTCTTAATTTTTAAATCTGTCTTTTCTCTGAAACATTTCAAATACAAATGTTTAGGGAAGCTACCTTGTATCCTCTCTTTGTTAAGAAGAAAAGATAAAATTAATGTCGTTTGGGCAGAAAACCTTAAGCCCTTGAGAAAAAAAGACAAGGATGAGGACAGGGTTGGTTGCAAGGTTTTTGTGGAACTTGATTTCTCTCCCCCAGCCCCGAAACGGAGTTTTGCTCTGTAACCCAGGTTGGAATAATAGTTACATGCTCATAACTCACTGTGACTTCCAAGTCCTGGGCTCAAACAATCCTCCTGCCACAGCCTTCCTAGTAGCTAAGATTACAGGTGCATACCATCATGCCCACCTAATTTTTAAATTATTTTTTATAGAGACAGGATCTCGCTATGTTTCCTGGGCTTGTCATGCTTTTCTGGCCTCAAGTGATCCTTCCACCTCAGCCTCCCAAAATGCCAGGATTGGAGGTGTGAACCACCACACCTGGCCAGAACTTGATTTTTTAAAATTATGCAACTTGCACACTTTTAAGTCTGTAGTTCTCTTGCTCACTGATGGATTTCTCAAAAAGAAATTGGGTACTAGATGGGGATAACATTATAAAGAAAAGTACTCCAAAGAAAAGATAGGCTGAGTTCCAGCTAAGTGAAGCAACCAGATCTGTTCTGAGCTTCCCTGTTTACAGCTATATCCATTTCTGGGACCAGATCCTATAGGAGGACCAGAGGAGAAATATATTTCTTACAATCCTTCAATCTGCACAATGCACTCTTGCTAGGGTTTTGTATTCCAATGCCAGGGAATGAGAGGCTAGGGATGGAGGAAGGGAATGAGAATGGGGGAAGAGAGGGAGGTTCAAATAATATCAGAGCAAGGAGGGACACTACATAGCAGTCTAGTTCAATTTTAAAAGTCCCGTATTTCTTTACATTACAAAATTGAGATATACTTGTGGAAATGGACTGCTATAAATAGAAAGTAGACATTCCTCTTTCTCCTCCCTTCATTTACAGATGGAAAAACAAGCTCACAGAAGGAAATGACTGTGCAATGTCATCTGGTTAATAAGTGCAGGGGAGGCTCAGCACCCTTGGCTCAAGTGGCTAAGATGCCAGCCACATACACCTGAGCTGGCAGGTTCCAATCCAGCACAGGCCCACCAAACAACAATGATGGCTGCAACCAAAAAAAAAAAAAAAAAAAAAAATAGCCAGGCGTTGTGGCGGGTCCCTGTAGTCCCGGCTACTTGGGAGGGGGAGGCAAGAGAATCGCTTGAGCCCAGGAGTTGGAGGTTGCTGTGAGCTGTGATACCACTGCACTCTACCCAGGGCGACAGCTTGAGGCTCTGTCTCAAAAAAAATAAAAAAATAAAAATAAAAAAATAAGTGCATGGGAAGTCCTCATGAAGGCAGACACTGTGATTGAGTAGGACTTTCCCATAGAAAGGGAAATGGTCAGAATGTCAAAAAGGTTTTTTCAATTAACCGTGTTTGTATATCTAGGAAGAGGCCAAGAGGAAAAATAGAAAGACTAGTGCTGTCTTCTAAAAACAAATTAAGTGTTAACTATGGTATTTTGTAAGAGCTCTGTGTGTGTGCTTGTTGTTTTGTTTTTTGTATTTTCTGAGACAGAGTCTTACTATGTCACCTTCGATAGAGTGCCATAGCATCACAGCTCACAGCAACCTCAAACTCTTGGGCTTAAGTGATTCTCTTGCCTCAGCCTCCCAGGTAGCTGGGACTACAGGCACCCGCCACAATGCCAGGCTATGTTTTTGTTGTAGTTGTCACTGTTGTTTAGCAGGCCCAGGTCAGGTTCAAACATGCCAGCCCCAATATATGTGGCCGATCCCCTAACCACTGAGCTACGGATGCTGAGCCTGTTGTTTTGGTTTTTTTTTTTTTTTGAGACACAGTCTCACTATGTCAACCTTTGTAGAGGACTGTGGTGTCACAGCTCACAGCAACCTCAAACTCTTGGGTTTTAGTGATCCTCTTGCCTTAGCCTCCCAAGTAGCTGGGACTACAGTCATCTGCCACAAACCCAACTATTTTCTTGTTGTAGTTGTCATTGTTCTTTGGCAGGCCTGGGCTGGGTTTGAACCCACCAGCCCCATGTGCCCAGCGCCCTAACCGCTGAGGTACAGGTGCCAAGCCATGTGTGTGTGTTTTCTATTTAAACCTTACTACATCCAGGGGAGGGAGGTGTAGTTTTCCTCATATTTGAAATGAGGAAACTTGAGGGCGGCACCTGTGGCTCAGTGGGTAGGGCGCCAGCCCCATATACCAAGGGTGGCAGGTTTGAACCTGGCCCTGGCCAAACTGCAACAAAAAAATAGCCAGGTGTTCTGGTGGGTGCCTGTAGTCCCAGCTACTTGAGAAGCTGAGGCAAAAGAATCACCTAAGCCCAGAAGTTGGAGGTTGCTCTGAGCTGTGACACCATAGCTCTTTACTGAGGGCGATAAAGTAAGACCCTATCAGTGTAAAAAAAAAAAAAAAAGAAAGAGAAAGAAACGAGGAAACTTGATGTCAGAGGGCTAATTAATTTGCCAAGAGTCACACTGCTAGAAAAGTAGAGTAACCAGAACCCAGGTCTTTCTGACCCCTAAGACTCAATCCCATATGGCATCTGGGTATAAATTAAAACCAGGGGGCACTGCCTCTGGGCACAAAATAATTTTACCAGCTCCCATTCTTCTAATATGTTCATGAACATAGGAGTACATTTCACTCCGGATCCATGGCTCTTAACCACTACACAATATGGTTTATCCAACAAGCCATGATATTTTCATTACAATGCTTGTAATATTTCTGCAAATTTTCTCTGTCAATTTCTAAAGTGAAAGAATAGGGAAGAGAGGTGCAGTACCTAATAATACATACTAAGTCCCAGATACAAGGAAGAGAATCATACTGTTCAGACATAGTGGCACCATATTTTAGTCACCAAGAACCCTGGAGATCTGGGTTTTAGAGTTGTCTCTACCATAATCTAGTTATCTGACTTGGGTCTTCATTTTCTCATCTGTAGAGTACGAAGAACGGATCAGATCAAATGATTTCTGAGGTCCTTCCAAATCTAAGGTCTAGGGTTCCAAGAATGAATAGAAGGTGCCCATGGGGAAATGTTTTAATATCAGCCAGCAGCTCGGTGCCTGTAGCTCAAGTGGCTAAGGCGCCAGCCACATACACCAGAGCTGTCGGGTTCAAATCCAGCCCAGGCCCACCAAACAACGACAGCTGCAACCAAAAAAAAAACAAACAAACAAACAAACATAATAACTGGGTGTTGTGGCAGGCACCTATAGTCCCAGCTACTTGGGAGATGTAAGCTGGAGAATCGCTTGAGCCCAGGAGTTGGAGGTTTCTGTGAGCTGTGACGCCACGGCACCCTACCCAGGGCAATAGCTTGAGGCTCTCTCTCAAAATAAATAAATAAATAAATAAATAAATAAATAAATAAATAAATAAATAAAATCAGCCAGAAACCTAACAAGCAGAAGACAAGAGACAAGAAAGAAGAGTAGAAGACTCTGAAAGTAGAAAACACTCTAATTCTGCTTCTGAATTGTTGAACAGTGGCATCTAGTCTTTGTTTAAGATAAGCCCTTAACAGTATTGGCCAGCTCTGGTAGTCAGAATTCCTTATGTAGCCCAAGCAACATGGTGAGATCCTGTCTCTACAAAAAATATAGAAAATTAGTGGGGCATGATGGTATGCATCTTTAGTTCCAGCTACCAGGCAGGCTGAGGCAGGAGGATCACTTAAGCCCAGGCATTGCAAGTTACCTTGACCTGTGATGGCACCACTGCACCGAGTGAGGCCTTGTCTGCAAAAAATGAAAAAAGAGCTCCTTATGGTGAGTCAAGACTTGGTTTCTTTATTCCTGAATAAATAAATTACTTTTATTTATTTATTTATTTATTCTTATTTTCTTTCTCTCTTTTTTTTTTTTTTTTTTGAGACAGAGCCTCAAGCTGTTGCCCTGGTTGGGAGCTGTGGCATCACAGCTCACAACAACCTCCAACTCCTGGGCCTAAGCGATTGTATTACCTCAGCCTCCCAAGTAGCTGTGACTACAGGCGCCCACTACAACGCCCGGCTATTTTTTGGTTGTAGTTGTCATTGTTGTTTGGCAGGCCCAGGCTGGATTCGAACCCTCCAGCTCAGGTGTATGTGGCTGGTGCCTTAGCTGCTTGAGATACAGACGCTGAGCCATAAATAAATTACTTTTAACTGACAAAAGTATACAGGGTGGCCATAAAGATCATGTGCAATTAAAAATAGTGTACAATTTAAAATAGCACATAAACTTTATGGCCAGTCTGTATATATCATGTGTAACATGAAGCTTTAAAATATGTAAATATGGTGGAATAAGTAAATCGAGCTAATTAACATATGCATTACCTCACATACTTATCATTTTTTTATGGTGAGAACACTTAAAATCTACCTTCTTAGAAATTTCCAAGAATACATTGGTTTTAACTGTAGTCACATGTTGTATAATACATTTCTTAAGATTTGTTTTTCTTCGTCCTACCTGTGCCACTGGGACCATGTTTCAAATATACTTCCCCAAGACAGTCTTTCAAATATTAGAAAACAGTGAGTATATCTCCCCAGAGTGATCTCTTCTCCAGCCCAAATGTCCTGTAGACCTCCATTTACTCCCCTCCCCAAAGTTCAAGGCTTTACAACCCTAGAACCAGGCTTATTCATTCAACAGACATTCACCAAGCATTTACATATGTGCCAGGTCCTGTGAGAAGTATGGGGAATACAGAAGATGAGTAAGACACAATATCAACACTCAAGGGGTTTGTAATCTAATGGGAATGGCACAAACAGAGACACTCCTAAAACACTGCACTGGCCCGAGGAAAAGACGGTCAATTCTGCTCAGGAGGTCAGGAGAGCTTCATGGAGAAGATAGGACTTCTGCTTCCCTGGGTCCATGCACAAATCTCTTTATCTTCCTCTTCATTCAAGGACTTTACCTCCTTCTGCCTTCTTTTCTTGGCATTTCTCTAACACATCCTGTTGGAGTGTTATGTTTCAGGAAAAATTTTAAAAATATATTCATCTGCCACCTTAGAAATGTTTTCTTAAGAAGAAAATCTAGCAGCTTGTGACAAGAATGACTATTTCAGCACATACAGTCTGAAATAATTTTACCAGCTCCCATTCTTCTTATAGTCCCTCCAACCTGGCTTCCTCTCCTTTGTTATTTTCTTTTCCTTTTTCTTCCTCTCTCTTTCAGTCTTTCTTTAACTCTCCCTTTCAAGGCATTTTGACATTCTCATAGTTGTTCCTCACAATATAGCTTTTCACAAACCCAGAGGGGTTACATTACTTGGCAGAAGGCACAAGCTGGAAGTGGCAGGAGCAGGATTTGAATTTAGCTCTTTTGATAAAGATTCAATTACAGGTCATAGGGTTTCTTGTAGGCGAAAAGCCTATAAGTAAACCTTTAAATGGTTTCATTTTGTGAAGGCAAGTTTAAAGTCTTTTGTGAGTTAGAAAGGAAAAAATCCTGGATAGAACTCCTTATGTGGCTTAGAATCTAATCATGTAAAGTGATTTAGGGCGGAGCTTCGTGGAGGCAGGTCTGCAGTCAGTCACTTGTACCTATATCTCAGGATTTTCCAGACTATTCCCTAAAGATGATTAACAGCCTCCAGATGGTCAAGCATTCAAACAGCTTATTTCCGAGAATCTTGTTTGTGGTTTTTTTGATTACTTAGCGTAAGAATAACTTTAGTGAAGCAGTTATCAGTTAATCCAGTTAAACCTTATCCCATAAGGATAGCTTTAGGTAATGTTAGTAAAATGGTTATCAGTTAATCTGGTTTATCCATAGCCCTAGCCAGTAAGTACCAGGCAGTAAAAGGCCTGGGGCCAAGGTTTAAGTCATGTGTTTATTGATTAAGTTATGTGCCTTTATAAGCTTTGGTGAAAGAAATAAAGATTGCCACTTGTCATGAGAGAGTAAGAGGTCCTCCTTGTTACTCAGACTATTTCACTGCAGGACTCATTTCTCTGTGTCATCAGTCAATTGGGAGACTTTCACGCAACAGTTTCTGCTTGACCCTTTCAAGAGTGTATATTTGACTCTGGTTTCTCTCCAGATTGTATAAATCTTTAGCGTTTTACTAAGAGTGCATATTTGAAAAATACGATCATTTTCGAGGCGGCACCTGTGGCTCAGTGAGTAGGGCGCTGGCCCCATATACCGAGGGTGGCAGGTTCGAACCTGGCCCCGGCCAAACTGCAACAAAAAAATAGCTGGGCGTTGTGGCGGGCACCTGTAGTCCCAGCTACTAGGGAGGCTGAGGCAAGAGAATCACATAAGCCCAAGAGCTGGAGGTTGCTGTGAGCTGTGACGCTATAGCACTCTACTGAGGGCAACAAAGTGAGACTCTGTCTCTAAAAAAAAAATATATATATATATATATATATATATATATAAAATCATTTCCATCACATGCAGAAACTCCGGCCCAACTCTCCCAATTTATTGCCTTTTATTCTTTTATTCTTTCTGAATAAAATATCATACCTACTCTTAACTGTGCTTAACTCATTTCTGCTATCTATGCACATATCCAACTATTTGCCTTTTAGTTAAAAGTTGTCTTCTCATTATGTTCTGAGCAAGGAAATTTGTCAAAGTCCTTTATTCTCATTTTTAAAATTTTATTTATTTTTAGAGACAGGGTCCTTCTATGCGGCCCAGGCTGGACTGCAGTGACTATTCACAGGTGCGATAGTGGTACACTATGGCCTCAAACTCCTGAGCTCAAAGAATTATCCTGCCTCAGACTCTGGAGTAGCTGGGCTTATAGGTGCATGCCATGATGCTTGGTTTCAATTTCTGTATCTTATCTTGGAGAGATGTAGTATAATATAATAAACATGATGTTTTCTAAACTTGAATAACTTGCATATCACTTCCATAATTCTTTTACTAACTACCTTACTTTAAATTTTTTCTTGTTTTAATTTATTTGCCTTTTTAACTTAGCATGGCTCCTGACACATAGGAAGAGCTAAAATATTTATTTATTTATTTATTTATTTTATTTATTTATTTTTTTTTATTTTTTATTATAGATAAAAATATGCACCATAGATGTGGCCCAACCCATCACCCTCCCTCCACCCAAACCTCCCCCCTCCCTTCCCCTTCCTTGGTCCTTTCCTCATAGTCTTGAAAATCAAAGTTAGATATACTTTTTTATACACTTCCTAAACATTAAAATAAATGGATAATTAT
>CAUYPK010141777.1:0-46327 GCA_963574355.1 Loris lydekkerianus | reverse complement strand
ATATATGTGAAACTTATTAGATGTAGAATGTAAATGTCTTGGCACAACAACTAAAAAAATGCCAGGAAGGCTGTGTAGACCAGTGTGATGAAATGTGTCAAACGGTTTATGAAACTAGTATATGGTGCCCCATGATCATATCGATGTGCACATCTATGATTTAATAAAAATAAAATAAAATAAAATAAAAATAAAACTTCCATTACAATGTTAAAGAGCAGTGGAGACAAAGGGCAACCTTTTCTGGTTTCTGATCTGAGTGGTAATGATTTCAATTTAGAGGGTTGGAACTTTTAACTTCATCCCCAAACAAACCCCAGGAAAGGGGAGAGAGACTAAAGGAGATGAAATCAACTGCCTGTGTATATGCATTTCTTCAAACATCCTGAGCTGTATCCTTTTATGTTAAGTCAGAAATCTGGTAAGTAAACTGTGAGCTGTTCTAGCAAATAAGATTATGGGAACTATTAGGTACACTATGAGGTGCGTGTGAGCTGTGAACACAGGTTCACCATCACGTAGGCTATGAGGTATGTGTGAGCTGTGCATACAGGTGCACCATCACTCAGGCTATGAGGTGCGTGTAAGCTGTGCACACAGGTGCACCATCACGTAGGCTATGAGGTATGTGTGAGCTGTGCACACAGGTGCACCATCACTCAGGCTATGAGGTACGTGTGAGCTGTGCACAGAGGTGCACCATCATGTAGGCTATGAGATGCGTGTAAGCTGCGCACAGAGGTGTACTACTTACATTTTCATACCATATTTTTACTATTCCCTTTCTTTGTTTAGATACACCAATGCTCACCTTATGTAGCAATTGCCTACAATATTCACTGTGCAAGTGGTGTCCTGGGAGCAGCAGGCTGCTGAAGAGAGTAGCCTGTGGGTGCATTAGGCTAGATCATCTGGGTTGGTGTGAGTACACTTTGATGTTGACACAATAACACAATCACCCAAGGATACATTTCCTAGAACATATTCCTGTAGTTAAGAAATGTGTGAGTGTATTTAAATGTGTTAGAAGAGAAAATTGATGACAACCCACCACCTTTTTCAGACTATCACATGCACATCACAGTGACAAGGCTGATAAGTAACTTTCTTCAAGATGACAGAAAACTCCAAAACAAAAATAGTAAAAAATAAAATAAAATAAAGAGAGACCTGATCTGGTAGATCTGGTTGATAGAAAACTAGATAATCTAATAAATGCTGAGCATCCCAGGTGACTGTGAAGAATAGCTATTTTAAAAATGGGCGTGGGTTGCCTAGCAGATGTTACTCATTTCCAGATTCCTTCTCCAGTTTTGTTTGATCAAGGAAACTTTGGATAATTTGCAGAGACGCTGATCTGTCTGGTCTTGTGGGGTTTGTGTATAGTAGTTACGAGTGAATCGTTACACTCATCAATAAGTTGATTATCCTGCTTGTCAAAAATTAAAATTTAGTCAGTCATGAATGTGTCCTAATTTTCTACACAAAGTGTTACATTTTGAGGAAAATTACTTTTTTTAACATGAAAATTTTAGTGCATTAGTTGGGGACCAATGTGATCATAAAAATCTATAATGCATTCGTGTGAAAAGAGGAAATGAAGGTATCGTAATAGAGACAAAGAAAAAGGAAAACTAAAGGATTAAATGCAAAATAAGGATTGAAGAAACAAATAGCATAAGACCTAGAAAGTACTTGGAAATAGTGTTTTAAAGTTTTTACTCTTGAAGCTTTCTACAGTACTACATACTCCTATTGTGCTGCAAGATTTTTTTTTTTTTAATGTTGAGTTTCTTTTACACATTTAATTTAGCATTCATTCATTTTCACTGGCAAGACAGCGGCATATTTTAGACAGATTTACAAAGTCACTTTAAGATAGAAAAACATTACTGCTGTCATTCCTGCAAGACTGGCTGAAAGCAAACTTTCTTTAAAAAGATTCTCACGCTGGAAACAAGAAGGAGAACAGAGATGCAGAAGTTAGAGAGAAGACGTGGGTATATGGTGCTGGAGAGCACGCAGGCTGGCAAATCCAGGACGTGTAAATGCCAGCGGCTCACAGTGTGCAGACCCGGAAAGTGAGTGCACGGCGCAGCTCCAAACCCGGTCCCAGCCCAGGTGTCAGATACATCCTGGTGGGCACAGCTGGGAGCCTGTGCACTAAGAAGCCTGAGGCGTATGAGGATGGGGAATCTGGAGACCCCAAGAGATTTTCAGGACTATGGCAGTGATTTCAAATGAAGATCAGGCACAGAGCAGAATTAATGGCATGCCTATTTTGGGAAATGTTGATGTTCATGTACCCAAGGAAAGAACTAGTTGACGGTTTTGGTTATGACAGCCAAGATCAAGGGAGGCAGAGGGTAGTCTGCGGTTGGAATGCAGAATGTTGGCTTTTGCCTGTTATCACTTCACGGTCTGGTGATTTGTGCATGGATAATTAGCAGCTGGGGCATCAGTAAGGCCACATTTTGAGGTCACATAATATTAGTATTGTAACTCTTAGAATATTGACAAACAAAGGAATATCAAACGGTGTGCACACTCACATGTGACAATAGAAAATGTCAAGTGGGAAAGTGTTATTATTGTCATACTTGATGATGATTTGAACTTGAATAGCTAATCAAGGTTTAAAAGCATAATCATATTTCCAAAGAAAATGGTAATTTTTCTTAGGACAAGATTCGAATGTATTAAATAATTTGAAATCTGTTTTAAAAAATTCTCAGCATTCATCCCGATGCCGCTAAAGATAATTTTTTATGCTTTTGTCAAAGCCATTTGGTAATTTACAGTTATGCAATTATCCAAATAATCTTTATAGTAGAATTACTAAAAAGAATGAAACTGTTGTTATGAAAGTTGAGCATACTGGAGTTGAGTTAGAACTTTCCAGGCCCAACTCACTGCAACCCTCAGCAGAAATCGTGAATGTGAACAAGCGCCCTGGACTACTTGAGGTACTGGACTACTTATGTTAAGTCAGATAGTCAGTCATAAGTGTGTCAAGGTCAAGTATGGATGTGACTCCCGTGTGCTGTCTTCAGGGCCTTCAGAGAACACACAGGGTACAAAATGGACCTGACCTTTGCTTTTACCTCAGTTAATAAAGTTTTAAAAAATAATAAAACCTTAGTCTAGTAAACACCAAGTAAATACAAGAGTGTGAACATTCTTCCAAACACAAAGGAAGTGCCCTAAGAATACAATTTGCACAGCAAACTGCTTAATGTTTCTTTAACTTTCACTCTTATAAAGTTTAAGGTGCTTCAGAAAGTGGCCATGGGCTTCTGAGAGATTTTTCTCCCAACTGGTCAGCATAGTGTCACCAGTACCCAGTACATGCCTGCCACAAAGTTGAACAAAATAAATATTTAAATGAAATTTACATTATGTCAGGGTGGTTGGAAAAAGCTTTTATGAGTAAGCCAAGGCTTAGATTTTTTTTTTTTTTTTTTTTTTTTTTTGAGACAGAGTCTCACTTTGTCACCCTGGGTAGAGTGCCATGGTATCTTAGCTCACAGCAACCTCGAACTCTTGGACTCAAGCGATTTTCTGGCCTCAGCCTCTCAAGTACCTGGGACTACAGGTGTCCTCCACAACACTCAGCTATTTTTAGAGACAAAGCCTTGCTCTAGCTCAGGCTGGTCTCGAACCTGTGAGCTCAGGGAATCCACTTGCCTCGGGCCCCCCCAGAGTGCTGGGATTACAGGCGTGAGCCACTGTGCCCGGCTGCAAGGCTTAGATTTTTAAAAAGTAAAAAGGGAGACCTGAACATAAAAAGGGAAAACAAACACAAATTCTAATTATACACAAACTTGGTGTGGACACACCCAGATACCTGTTGTGAATTACTGAGATTACTGAGATTCTCCTCAGATTACAGAGGAGAAACCGTGGCCATATAATTCAGTTATTATTTAAAGTTAGGTTTGGAGTTCATCAAACTACATTAGTTTGTATGTAGTTTATTTCATCATTTTTAACATAACCCGAAGTAAAACTAGTTTATGTTCCTTAAATGCATACCACTAAGCAGTTATACACGCGCTGCGCTGAAAAATGCTCTAGGTGACAAGAGAAAATCATTGTGGAATGTAGATAAATGTAAATGTTCTGACAAGGATAATCCACAGGTGACAACATGAGACCCGTCTCGGTGTCAAGGCTAGTCAATTTTCTTTGAAGTCCAGACCTATTGCATAGAAAATGATGTTAATACAATATAACGTCTATTCATCTTGGTAATGGAACATGTAGTGATAATAATTCCCAAATGCCAAGGACACTTACTTATATTGATTTTAGAATGTAATTTTGAACTTCAGAATATAACTGTGTCTGATGCTCTGAGAACTCATATCACTTCAAAGTAATAGTAAGCCATACTGTAAAGAATGTCTCAGAAACAATGTGCACACTTGTTCCCTCATTTCAATTCAATTCAACTTGGCAGTTGTTGATTAACTTCCACCAGTCAGGACAGCACCGGATGTGGGGGACCAAGCTGAAGAGGACCGGATGGCAGGCGCTGTGATGGCACAGCCACATGCATCCGTGGAATTCAGTGTGGTGAGGAGTGGTCACAAGGCATCTCACTGAGAAACTGAGGCCAAATCTGAGGAGTGGTCACAAGGCATCTCACTGGGAAACTGAGGCCAAATCTGAGGAGTGGTCGCAAGGCATCTCACTGGGAAACTGAGGCCAAATCTGAGGAGTGGTCGCAAGGCATCTCACTGGGGAACGGAGGCCAAATCTGAGGAGTGGTCGCAAGGCATCTCACTGGGGAACTGAGGCCAAATCTGAGGAGTGGTCGCAAGGCATCTCACTGGGAAACTGAGGCCAAATCTGAGGAGTGGTCACAAGGCATCTCACTGGGAAACTGAGGCCAAATCTGAGGAGTGGTCACAAGGCATCTCACTGGGGAACGGAGGCCAAATCTGGGACCAAGAGCTCCTCAGTTACACACTGGGCAAGGATGCTCAGAGGGAGAGGAATGGGCATGTACAAAGGACCCCAGGGCGAATTGGGATATGAAGATTCCCTATTCTGCACTTACTGAGGCAGGAACAGCACAGCACAGCCAAGGGCCCGTGTGCTGTTGCCCTCAGCCATCCTGAGGTGGCTGGATGTCTGAGGGCCCGTGACGAGCCCAGCGCTTACTGATACTGTCTTAGTGAACACCGTGAGTTATTCATGCATTGTGGAGACAAGGAAACAGACTCAAAACTGCTATTGTTTGAATATGTTCCCTCCAAAATTCAAGTGTCAAAACTTAATGACTGAAATAATGGGTTTAAGAAGTGCGGCCTTTGGGAGGAGATTAGGGCATGAGGTCTCCTGTCTCCTGAGTGGGACAGTGAGACCCTGACAGGAGGGCTTGAAGGAGGGTCTGTCCTTCCACTTTCTGCCATGTGAGGACACAGCAAGAGGGCAGTTACCAGTCATCAGATGCTTGTGCCTTGAGCTCAGGCTTCCCAGGCTCCGAATAGTGAGAAATAAATTTCTGTTCTTTATAAATTACTCCATCTCGGGTGTTTTGTTATAGCAAAATAAATGGGCTAAGACAAAGAGCACGGAACACTTGCTCAATATAACAATGTGAAATCCAACATTCCTTACGTGCTGTAGATCCCTGACTCTGTCCACAGCGGTGCTGCGATGCTCCCTTGGGTCCTGCTTCCCTGCTGGGAAACATTCAGGGAGATGGGAGCGAGGTTGGGAGGGGCTGCTGGGTTCTGTCTGCTGCACCCTTACCCTCATGACTTCCCTGGAAAGCTGAGCCACTTGGTCTGGCTTAGAATGCCTCGGGGCAGCCCCGTCAGGCTAGTGAACTGAGCAGGTGTTTGACTTGTATCTCGCCCCAGACCCCCGGGCATAAATGAACAGAAAAAATAAATCCCCCACATCAAGATAGTATGTGGGTGGAGGATCAGGAGTCCAAAGGCTATTCCAAATACGCTGGGAGACAGGAATAGGGGAGTGGAAGATTTGGGCAGCAGAGAAATCCAGAGCCCAAGATAAGCTCTGACAAGTTTTCAGGGGGTGATGTGAGTGTGGATCCTTCCAACTGGAAGGGGCCTGAGCTCAGAATAGTCACTTCCACCCAAAGCCTGCAATGATTCAGTCTAAAGGTCCTGGTAAACTCCAGGCAAATGATCAGAAGCGTTTTCCATGAACAGATCAAATTTACTCTTGGGATAAAACCAAAAATGAGGATTTTTGTTGTCCTAGAATCAGCCTTCTTTATTCTTACAGCATAGAAATCTCATAGACTTAGGAAAAACCCTACAATCGATCTTTACATGAATGTGAAATATTTGGGCATCAAATTTCTCATGTCTGCATTAGTTGCAGTTGATGCTAAAAGATATTGGTAAGAGATACCTTAAAGGCACCTGTACAGTTCTGGGGCAAAATATTGTTTTTTTGTCTATCATTCAAACATGAAGACAGAACAAAAACATTTTTTGCACCCAAAAAGATTCACGAGAATTTTATATTTCTATCGGAAAGCAAGTGAGTATATACAGCAGCATATAAGGTAAAAGATATCATTTCATTTCAAAATGCAAATATTTTTTCAAATTTAAGCAGAAGTGTCAGGGCAACGTGAGATCATTTAAATTCGCTTAATTTTTTTCTTCCGGTAGATAACGTTGAGTCGCTATGCCATTTAGATTCAAGCTGGTGACCTAATTAGTAAGAAAATCAGTAAATGACTGTGAGAAGATGTAGGTTCTTCCATTCCCGAATCTTTTATTGAATAGATGCTTGGCTTAAAGCTGCTTGCTTTGTGTTTCTTCATTTGTAAAATGAAATATTTGAACTTAAAGTCTCTGAGAAGCAGCGTGATTTGAAGGAAATAATGTTGGGTTGAAAGTAAACGGACTTGCTTTTAAATTCTCCTTCCACAACTTGCAGAACTCAAAGTCCTTTGTCTGAATTAACGAATGCTTCTCAAGAACAGTGGGTTTTCTTTCGTTCAGAGACTGATGAGTTTCCGATCTAAGTACATTTCACTGTTTCCCTCACCTGTGGGAAGATCAGCAGTATCAAAATTGTTCTCCAATTTCGATTTCATTACTTTGCATCAGCAAGAAGATGGGGAGCCCAGTCCAGCAACTGCAGGGAACTGAATTCTGCCAGGGACACGTGCAACTGGAGGACCCTGATCGCAGACTTGGCTGAGCTCTGCCTGTGCTCCCGACATCTGCAACTGAGAGATAGTAATGGACTCGGTTTTCAGCCATTAAGTTTGTGGTCATCTGTTGTATAACGATGGGAAAAAAAAAAAAAAGGGAAAACTAATAGAAGAGACAGTAATTGTGAGATTTGCCTATAGGTAAATTTAATGACAAAGTGAAACAATATATAATTGTGGCTAATTTATTTTATAACCACTATATACAAGATCCAGTAATGATACAACACCAATAAAATGCTATGCCAAAAAAAAAAACTTCTCAAATCTACTATCAAAACATAAAGGAGGAAAATTGTCATGAATAGACTATTCCAGACAAATTACGGTGATGTTATAAAAACTCTTGGTAGAGTCTAATTTAAAGGAAGGTTGACTCTGCTTTAGTTTGCAGAGAGTCAATAGCATCTTTTATAAAAAGTCAGATCTGTGACTATTCGTTGCAGACATGAAGAATTATTTGTAACTTTTAAGCCTTTGTGGCAAGGAAAAAGTCAAGATTTTCTTTAGTAATAGCTGATAAAGAATAACTGAGGTTTCCTTCAGTAGGAATGCTGAAAGATGAGTCAGCCTGCACGTCAGGACGCGCCCAGGAAGGGATCTCTCACATGGAAGGTCATCCTTTGGAGATAATCACACCAATAGTCACTGCTCTGCCCTTCTCAGACAGGCACACTCCCTGAGGAGGGCTCCTGCATCACACAGGCACACTCCCTGAGGAGGGCTCCTGCATCACCCTCACCTGGGAGCCAGCTAAAATCTATTAATTAGTCTTTTGAAAGCACTATGAGTTTCTTTTGAGGCCATTTAAAATTAATGTACACAGAAGCATATGAATTATGTCTGAAGAATGAATCTTTTTATCCATGCCTTTCCAGACAGCTTCTTGTCTTGATTTACCAATTCTTCATCCATTCATGTTTTTATTCAAAGCACCATTCCAGTTACTACACTGAGTGTGGGTTTTGTGGTTGAACTTGATCTTGTTTAAATGAAAAGAGATGGTTTCTGGACTCAGTTCATTATTCTGTGATGGTGTAAAAGAATCCATTGTGTGCACATATGTGAGCACACACACATACAAAGTGTCTAAACATACCGTATATACTCGAGTATAAGCCGAGTTTTTTCCGGCACAAAATTTGTGCTGAAAAACCCGAACTCGGCATAAATTTTGTGCCGGAAAAACCTCGGCTTATACTCGAGTATATACGGTACTTAGTAAATGCTCACTCTGCATATGATTTGTGGTCATATCAAACAAATCCCAAACTCCTCAGAAAAGGGGAGTGCTGGCTTAAATCATAGTAATATCAAGGTAGCATCCTACATTTTTAAAGTCATTGTTTAGTTCTGCTTTCATGAAAACAAAAAAAAGAAAGAAAGAACAGCAAAAACTGAAACGTTCCTGCCCATTTTCACTGTTACCTTTTTTTTTTTTTTGGGGGGGGGGTGTCCAGGGTTGGGTTTGAACCCACCACCTCCGGTATATAGGGCTGGCACCCTACTCCTTTGGGCCACAGGTGCTGCCCAATCACTGCTACCTTTAATGAATAGGATGATGTTAAAAGTTGTCTCTTATGCAGGTATTCTGAGAAGTCTAAAAATTGTAAGACTAAGTAAGAGAATGTTAACTCCTTCTGAAAATCTGTCTAATAGCTGTCTTAATTTGTACATTGGGTGTTTACCAGAATAGAGTCAAAAGCAATTAAGAAAATTTCAGGTGTTTTGTGATCCAGGGAGGATGCCCCAACTTCTCCATGGGGGTCCTAGGAATTCAAAGGAAGCAGTAAAATTCCCTTACCCTGAAGTCAAGTAAAACAGGAACAGATTAGTCCAACTCTGTCCTGAAAATTACTTTTCCAGTCTTAAACTAATGACCTAATTTTAGTTACCTTGAACAGTTAATCTGGATACGTCTACCTACCTGGGTCTTAGTTTTGTAGTATCTTAAATGAGATGTTTACAAGTAAGATTCTTATAGTCTGCTCTACACTGAAATTGTCTAAGCACATCTTACCTGGAAAGTGTGCTCATATGTTTACCCTTAATGGACACCCCTCCAATATCCAACCAAATCATGAGCATTAAAACCTCAAGGCTAGGGTATTGTTTTTCTTTTGTCCTTTCTTTTTGTATTAGAGCACTTTCAACTTGGAGGTATTTATTTTTAATTCATATAAGCCAATTAAACCAATCTTTTTCCTATTTGACAGAGTATTTACCAATCTCCAATAATTGCTAAAGATGTGAAAACAACCCGATTGCCCATCAACACATTAATGGATTGATAAACTGTGGTCTGTGTCACCAAAGAACCCTACTCAGCCACAAAAAGAGAGATTCTGCATTCCTTATCACAACCTAGATGGATTTGGAGAATATTCTCTTAAGTATCACAAGATTGGAAAAACAAGTATCACATATAACTCAGTATCAGAATGAAACTATATCAACCATCACAAACCCACATAGAGAAAACATCAATTAAAGTCAAGATGGGGAAAGCAGAGAGAGGGAGTTCAGTACTTTCCCACACAGTGGGTACAGTGCATCGATATGGGGCACATTCCCTGGGAGCAGGACACAGATGCAACTGAACTTTTTGGTTGTTATACTACATGTGTATGTTATATTACATAATGGTTTGTTTCCTTGAAGTAATCTGAATTTAAAAAGCAAATTGAATTAAAATATATATATAAAAAAATCACCAAGCAACAGTCCTCTTACTTCAGGAAAGACACAACTTTTGTTACCATTTTTTAAAAATTCTCCCCAATCAGCCAATCACTTTAGAATTTTCTTTACAGGTTTTTCAAACCAAGGATATACTGGTACTAAAAAGGAAACTTCCAGCTGATTCTACTCCTTCATATTTCTTTAAATTAAAATTGGTTTTAAATTATTGATTTTTCCTTCACTATTTCCCCTTCCGTTTGTCACTCCAAGGTCTGTGTCTAACCATGTCATTAAAATTTCTATGTATAGGCCTACTTATTTCAAGAATAGTGCACTGAATGCTTGATTAAAGCCCAGTGTTAAATTATAAATGACAAAAAGCAATAATATAAAAAGAAAGAAAAGAAAGCATATTAAGAAAATTGGATAAACACGATGTTTTTAAAGGTCAGTTCACCAGAAAGCTCCAAGAGTAGCATTCATCATTTCTATCAAAAATACCAGCATGCCTTTCCTGTGCAAACTGTACACCTGCACAGTCAGACAAGACATTCTGTATCTCATCAAAGTAACTAACTTGTCCCACTTTGCCAGGACTATGCTAGTTTTGCACTGAAAGTCCCAAATCTTGGAAAGTTTGGACACCCTAATTACAGCTAATATGTGAGAACTGACTAAATTAGAACAGCATATTTGTATCCCCAATGAACAACAGGTCTACCAAAAGCCCAGCAGGCACCAGCCCTCCATCTCATCGAGTCTCTAGAACAAAACAATTTACATAGAGTGAAAAGAAACATCAACCTGCAGAAAAGCAGCATAGAGATGCCGTCATCCCCATCCAGACTGAGAGACTCGGGCAAAGGGGTCTGATCACTTCACAAAAGTAATTTCAATGAAAAGAGGGAAAATCTGTAAATTAAAAGTTGATTTTCCTTGCAAAATTTGTCCTTCTAGGCTGTGGAATCTGAAGTGCCCTGTTCCTAACGCACCTGTAGACTCCTGTCACTTAGCATCTACCATGACACCAAAAACATGGGGGACACTCAAGGGCTATTTGTTATGTATGGAATACATGGAGCTTTACCTGCTTCTTCTAAAGCAAGTGAAATTTCCTCTTATGAAATTTAATAATAATTTGCTAATCTCATAAACAGTAAAGCAATTAATGACATGGACTCTTCATATTATTGTAAATACAATGAGAGTCTTTGTTTATAGTGCCTCCAATGAAGGGGCCTCTGATTACAAAGAGAAATATATCCCTCTTGATGTCATACCACTAACAGCTAAACAATATGTATTATAAGAATTAAATTAAGATGAAATCCACATGGGATAATAGTTTTTAAATACATGCAAATATGGGAGTATACTGAAATTGCTTTCTACAAAGTCCTAGCCTAGCATTGCTATTAAAAGGCTAAACTCAAGCTGAGTCAGTAAGTAAGTAGGCATGATGATGATGGAAATCAGGAAGGATTACCTTTTCCATTTACTTTCCTAACCTGGAAGCAGGAAAAAAAAAAAAATCGGTGTAAGAAGTGTTTGTCTTACTTCCATTGGGTGCTGTTTATACTTGTCAAACTCATTAGATGCACTATATGCTGTCTGGATTTTATTAATAATATGTATATTTTTTGAGACAGAGTCTCACCCACTCATCCTGGGCTAGAGTGCCATGACATCAGCCTAGATTATAGCAACCTCAAACTCCTGGGTTCAAACAGTTCTCCTGCCTCAGCCTCCTGAGTACCTGGGACTACAGATGCCAACCAAACACCCAGGTAACTTTTGGTATTTTTAGTAGAGATAGACTTTTGCTCTTGATCATCTAGTCTTGAACTCATGAGCTCAAGCGATGCTCCTGCCTCATCCTCCCAGAGTGTCAGGTTTACAGGTGTGCCTGGCAGATGTTCACCTTCATTAATTTTATCCTGAATGAGCATACAAGGTATTCTGGATCAAAGAAGGATTTCTAATTTATCACCTTAAATTAAATATTAAGTGCATAGGGCCAACTTACCTCAGCCTTAACTCGGAGGTGACTTAAGAAAAGCCAGGTCACATGCCCTTACATGAATAGACAGAAATCCCATGGAAGGAGTGGAGAACAAGGACTGGTCTCTACTAATACATAAGAGAGACAGGAAAGCCTGGTCACATGTCCTACATGAGTAGATGGGAATCCATGGAAGGAGTGGAGAACAAGAGATGGTCTCTACTCATACATGAGAGAGACGGGAAACCCAGGTCACATGCCCTACGTGAGTAGATGGAAATCCATGGAAGGAGTGGAGAACAAGGGATGGTCTCTACGTCATTAGATGGAAATCCATGGAAGGAGTGGAAAACAAGGGATGGTCTCTATGTTAATAGATGGAAATCCACGGAAGGAGTGGAGAACAAGGGATGGTCTCTACGTCATTATATGGAAATTCATGGATGGAGTGGAGAACAAGGGATGGTCTCTACGTCAATAGATGGAAATCCATGGAAGGAGTGGAGAACAAGGGATGGTCTCTATGTCAATAGATGGAAATCCATGGAAGGAGTAGAGAACAAGGGATGGTCTCTACTCATAACATGAGAGAGACAGTCACTCCCGTTCCCCTCCCTAACGGAGAGAGAGGATGGAAAAAACCATTTGTGGCTGCATCTGTGGCTCAAAGGGGTAGGGTGTCAGCCCCATATGGCAGATGTGGTGGGTTCAAGCCCAGGCCCAGCCAAAAACTGCAAAGAAGAAGGAGAAGAAGAAGAAAAGAAGAAGACCATTTGCTCCACTGAGAGTAGATGGAAAACATTTGAGTTGCCACTTTATTATTTCCAAAT
Organism: Loris lydekkerianus; assembly: GCA_963574355.1. Taxonomy (NCBI): domain Eukaryota; kingdom Metazoa; phylum Chordata; class Mammalia; order Primates; family Lorisidae; genus Loris; species Loris lydekkerianus. The sequence goes on along the minus strand of CAUYPK010141777.1, from coordinate 33,603 downwards.
GTATATATGTCTTCAAAGGGCCAAATTTTCATTCCTTCCACCCTCATCTCTCTTAAGGCATAATGATGTCTCTGTGTTCCCTGATTTCCTCCTTGAAGTATAAATACGTAGACAGACAGGGCTCCAGTCTCCCTGCCAACTTGGGATCTAACCACTGCCAGGATGTGCCCTGTTGGCTTTGGGGAGATGTGAGAAGTTTTCTTTTCCATTTGGGTCAGAACAATTAACTGCATCCTTAGAGGAAGGTTTGTCTACATATACAATCCTTAGGGCATGTGGACGTGTTTCCGGGAAGGTGAAAGCAAGCCTTCTCTAATTTGATATCATATATACATGTATATATATTTGTAACACTTAAGACACATTTGGCTTCACGAGAAGTGCTCAAGGTCGCTTGTGTTCATGTTTCATTGTTGTTGTATATTGAGAATTATAATTTCAAAACTGTTTTTCCTTTCCTAAAATGTGGATGCATTTTTTTGCATCCTCTGTATTTTCATGAATCTTCAGGGACTCTTCCCTCACAATCCTATTTCAAGTATGTTTCAATATTTATGTATACCTGACTTATGCGTTGAAATGAAAACTCCTTAAAAAGCCCCCAAACACCATCTTGCCTGCAAAGAACAAATGAGGACGAGGTATTAGACAGACACCTGCTGTGGATCAGTTACTAGAATAATTCAGGATGTAAAAAAGTGAGGAATGTGTTGTTCTGCCCTTGAAGAGCTTACAGTCAGTTTTTTAATTTCAATTTTGTGCACGTGTGCCTCATGAATAATAGGCACTTGAATGAACCTTTAAATAAGTCCCAGGTTAAAGTCTAAGGAAGTCCCATGTTATCACAATGGTTTCTAATGGCATTTGTTAGTTGCCTAGAAGGAAATGTTCATTTGTCTCTCATTAATATATTATAGTTAAATGTTTGCTACAGGCATGTCTTGGAAATATTACTGATTTGGTTTTAGATCGCAGTGAGCCACACAGTTGTTTTTGTTTCCTAGCAATATAAAATTGTGTTAAAACTATATTGTAGTCTATTAAGTGTATAATAGCTGTATGGTTAAAAAAGTAAATACCTTAATTAAAAATATTTTATGGCTAATAAATGCTAATGATCATTGCATCCTGCAGTGAGTCATAGACTTTTAGGAAGGGAAGTCTTGCCTTCATACTGATGGCAGCAGTGATGGAAGGTTGGGTGAACATGGTATTGTTTAACAGGACAATGGAGTTTGCCACACCGACTGGCTCACACTTTAGCCTGTGACTCTTCTGTGGAGTGCAAAGCTGTTTGGTAACATTTCACCCACAGTAAAACTTTGAAAATTGGACTTAGTCTTCTCCAAGCAGCTTCTGCTTCATCAACTCCATTCAAACAATATTCTAAGTACTTTGTTATCATATCGACAAAGTTCACAGCACCTGCACCAGGAATAGATTCCATCTCAGAAACCACTTTCTTTGCTCATCTATAGGAAATATGTCCTCATCCCTTCAAGTCTGACCATGAGACTGCTCAGCCCAGGCACCTTTCCAGGCCGCGTGTCTGACTCTGCTTCTCTTGGTGTTTTTACCACATCTGCACTTACTCTCTGCACTGAAGCCTGGAAATCTGCTTCCAAACTCCTGTTAATGTAGCTACTTTAACATCCTCTTGTGAATCAGAAATATTCTTAATGGCATCTATTATGATGGATCCTCTCTAAGATAATTTCAGTTGACTTTGTCCAGATCCACCGGAGGAATCACTCTCTATGGGAGTTGCAACTTTACCAAATTTGTTTCTTAAACAATAAGACTGAAAGGAAATTACTCTTTGACACAGAGCTGCAGAGTGAACGTTCTTGTGAGCAGGCATAAGAATGATATTGAAGTCCATGTATATCTCCATCTGTACTCTGGGGTGACCTGTGTATGAGCAGTAATATTTTGAAAGGCATCTAAGCTGTGAGTCTCCACAATGGGCTTCAAATACTTAGTAAACCATAATTTAAACAGGTGCACTGTCATCCAGGCTTCATTCTTCCATTTATAGAGCACAGGTAGAGTAGATTTAAAATAATTTTTAAGGGCCCTAGAATTTTCAAAATGGCACTGAGCATTGGTTTCAACTTAAAATCACAGGCTGCAGTAGCCCTCAACAAGAGTCAGTCTCTCCTGGATGCTTTCAAGCCAGGCATTTACTTATCTTCTCCAGCTATGAAAGTCCCAGATGGCATCTTTTTTCCAACAGAAGGCTGTTTCATCCTCATTGAAAATGTTTTATTTAGTGTAGCCACTGTCACCAGTAGCTAGATCTTCTGGATAACTTGGTGCAGCTTTTATGTGAGCACCTGCTGTCTCACCTTGAACTTTCATGTTATGGAGACAGCTTTCTCCCTTAAACTTTGAGAACCAATCTCTTCTAGCTTCCAAGTTTTTCTCTGTAGCTTCCCGAGATTTTTTCCCCCTGCATTCACAACTTGGCTAACCGTTAGGTGTAAGAGGCCGAGCATTTAGTCTGTCTCAGCTTTTGACATGCCTTCCTCACTAAGCTAAATCATGTGTAGCTTTTTCTTTAAACTAAGAGACGTGATTTCCTTTCACAGGAACACTTGGAGACCTTTGTGAGGTTATTTATTGACCTAATTTTAATATCATTGTGCTGCAGGAATAGGGAGGCCTATGAAGCAGAGAGAGATGGGAATAATTGGTTGGTGGAGCAGTCTGAACACGCAGCATTGATTAAGGTCACTGCCTTATGTGGGCACAGTGTGTGGGATCTCAAATCCATTACAATAGTACCATCAAAGAGCAGTGATCACAGATCAGCACAGAAAATGTAATAATAATGTAAAAGCTTGAAATATTGTGAGAATTCCTAAAATGTGACACATAGACACAAAGTGAACACATGCTGTTAGAAAAATGCTCGAAGCGGGGTTTCTACAACCCTTTAATTTGTTAAAAAAAGGCAACATCTATGAACTACAGAAAGGCACACAGCCGTAAAAAGAAGTACGCTGGTTTAAGTAGCATAGGTCTCCAGTGATCAGAAGATGATTTTGTTGTATTATGGTCCATTATCATGTCAAATAATGTATTAATAAATTAAGACAGGAGAAGCAAAATCGTAAAATTTAACTTTACATAAACACTAAGCATGAGTGATCTTTTTTTTCAATGTTACTTTTAACTTACGTGGGGAGTCACTCCTCTGAATGAATAATACATTCTTCCTAGTTTTCTGTTCATAAGTATATGGCTTCAATTTTGTTGAGGGAATGCGGATGACAGGTTTAAGAAAATCTATACTATGACACAACTGAGCAATTGGTGAGTTAAAGCAACAGATGTGTTTTGGACACTCAGAGACAAAATACATCTATTTAAATTTACCTCTAGTTTTCCTAACTTAGTGAAACAATTTCCTCATCCATTGATTTATGTGTGAAGAACAATTTTTGCAAATTATAGGATATAATTAGCCTCTTATTAACTATAGAAATTTCTTATGTTTAAAACAGCAGAAAATAAGCAGTCCAATTATTGTTCACAGAAAGCATATCAAAGTCTTCAGTTGAATTCGCACATCTCTGTATATATTCGACCAGCCTTAAAAAGAGTCTATTTTTATAAGATACTTTTTCATGTTGATTACGACTTCCAGAAGATGGCAGTCTGTAATGTTAAAAGGATACATGTTGTGGAAGCTTTCAAACTACTTCATGCAGAACTAAATAAGCAGAAGAAAAAAAATTGCCTTTTCTAGCTGCCTATTTATTCTTTAGAGGAAAAACAAGTTTATATATTTATTGTCATTCTGCAAGTAATGACAAAATCACTACTGTACAAATAATGATGATGCCACTTTTATAGACGTCCAGACTGTAAGAATGGCTTGGATAAAGTGAGATTGAAAACCATAATATTTGGAGTAGTAATTTTAATCTTGGAATATGGAAGTAGGCAATCACACAAAAATCATTTTGGGGAAATGGGAAGCTATTTTATTATTTTCTAGCAAAGCTGAAAATGAATAAAAAGTTAACTTTATTTGCACTTAGCTTGTTATTCTCCAAGGGTAATTGTTTTTTACCTATTAACACCTTCAATGTTAATAATTTTACAAGACAAAGATAGGTATTGTCACCTCAACACTGGCACCACTAATATTTCCCCTTAACCCTCCTCACATTAGTTGGCCTGTAATGTATTTAAGTTCATTTCATCTAGGAAATAGAATCAAATAATTAAGCTGCTTTTCTACCATGCTTTCTCTCCCATTGCATAATTTCTTCCTTTCCTCCCATTACAATTTATTCTCAGCTGCAAATCTTATTTCTCATGCCAATATTTACCTGGTGTTATTTCACAATTCAGTATTCAAAGGGGTAGCAAACAATGGGATGACATCATAAATATTTGTTGAATAAATTAGTATAAATGTTTATTGAATAAATAATATGTCAGAGTGCCCAAAATTTCTCATAGAAATGAATATAGGAAATATATATTGAACTTGAAACCTGATAACTCACATGGGGGAGAAAAAATTTCATTTATGAAGCAATCAGATAAAAAGTATTAGAAACTATTGCTTCAATGCTTGTTTGTCTCTTGTTTGAAATCGAACTCCTTAACTGCCTATATTTAAAGTGCTAATTCCATTTGAATGTGCCAAGAGGATTACAAGGTCAAATATTTCTATAACATAAAAAAAGTACAGAGACCAATATCTCCAATTAGCTTGGGACTCACCCTCTACCTAATGCTGGATTGCATACAGCTGGCCCAATTGTTGCATAGGCAGAAAAATGTGTGTGCCATTTTTATCTACTGTGTAATCAGCAGACTCATAAGATCCACCAACCCAAACATTGGCGAAACAACTCTGGGAGAAAATTGCTTTTAGGTTTTTAGCTAAAAAGGGGGAAGAGGAAAGAGAAGGAGAGAGGGAGGAGGAGGAGGAGGAAAAGGAGGAGAAATGGGGGGGTTGATTGGAAGTCACAAGTTGTTCACAAACTGCTGTTTTCACAAACACATACAATTATTTTAAGGATTTCATATCTAAAAATACTTTTAATTGTGGAATCACAGAATTTGAAAGGCTGGTAGAGAGTTTTCAGACTCTGTACAGCACTCTCTACTCAGAATACTCCCCTGCACAAAAATAATGAGACAAGGAAGGTAAATCTTGTTCGGAAATACTTGATTAATCCATCTGACATATTATATAAAGAGTATAACTTTTTATAACCCTTGTAATAAGTATTTTTGTGTGTAAGTGGAACCTCTGTAAGATGACCATCCAAGGGACTGTAACTAGCTGGTCAACACGCAGAAGCGGTCAGCACAAGGACCTCGAACCCCCTGTCCTGATATGTACATGTGGTGCAGGTCTGGTCTGTGAAAATAGGTCACCTTAAAGAGGTGGCCATGGTGGGGGGTGGCCAGCTATGGAGGTCATACTGTACGTTCCTGCGTGTTTGGTGGCAATAGGCAGTCTGCAGTTACTTGCCTTTCTCAAATAAGTGAGTTTGAGTCCAAAAGACCAGAGCTAAATCCTGGTAATTTTCCCTCCCTTTTTTGTAATTTTTTTTTTTTTTTTTTGCGATTTTTGGCTGGGTTGGGTTTGAACCCACCAGCTCCAGCATATGAGGCTGGCGCCCTACTCCTTTGAGCCACAGGCGCCGCCCTCTTTTTTGTAATATTAATAAACTTTATTCTGAAGAGCAGTTTTCAGGGTATAGAAAAGCAGAGCAGAAAGCACAGTGATCCGGTACACAGCCTTCCACCATACACAGATCTCCCAATTAGTGTTCTATTTGTGGATACGTTATTATTAACTAACACCCTTAATTTACATTAAGGTTAGGGTTTGCCTTTGGGTTTTACAGGTCAATGGGTTTTAACCAATGCCCTGTGTCACATACCCCCCCAATAGAGTATGACACAGAATACTTTCACTGTTCTAAAAATCCCCAGGACACCATCTATTTATCCTTCCCCCATCCCCCCAAGTTCCTGGCACCACTGAAATTAATATTGCCATTACAATTTGGCCTTTTCCAAAATATCACATAACTGGGATTATGCAGCTCTTTGAGACTGGCTCGTTTCTCTTATAAATATTCATTTAAAGTTACCCTATGACTTTCAACGGTTTGATAGCTCAATTTATTTGTCACTAAATAATACTGGTTTGTGTATCCATTTGCCTCCTGAAGGACGCCCTGAAGTTGCTGACAGTTCTGGGTAATAGTGAACAAAGCTGCCAGAATCATTCATGCTTAGGACTGATGTGGACACAAGTTTACAGCTAATTTGGGTAAATATCTATATGTTCAGCTAATTTGGATAAATATCTATATGTTAAGAGTCTGTTTAGTTTTTTTCAGAAACCGTCAAGCTGTCTTCTGAACTGTGTGTATTATTTTGCATTCCCTACAGCAAAGGAAAAAGTTAATGTAGCTCCACATCCTTGTCAGCACTTGGGGTTGGCAAGTTTTAGGTTTCTGCCATTCTGATAGGTGTACAGTGGTATCTGTACAGTAGTACAGGAATCTAATAGGCGTATAGTGGTATCTAGTTTTAATCTGCAGTTCTCTAATGATGTGTGATGTTGAGCGCTTTTTAATATGCTTATTCTTCATCTGTGTATCATCTTCGATGAAGTGTTCAAATTTTTTGCCATTGTTTAATTAGGCTATTCTTTTCCTTTTTGTTGAGTTTTAAGCTGAATGAATAAATTCATACTTTAAATAAATCCTTTATTAGATGTGTCTTTTGCAATTATTTTCTCCCAGTCTGTGGCTTGTCTTCTTAATCTCTTCTTTGATAGACACAAAAATTTTTAATTTTAATGAAGCCCAATTCTGATTTTTTTTTCCTTAAATGGATCATCTTTTTGCTTTTTGCTTTCTTTCTTTTTTTGTTTTTTTAGAGACAGAGTCTCACTTTGTTGCCTTCAGTACAGTGCCGTGGAGTTACAGCTAGTAATCTCTAGCTCTTGGGCTTAGGCAATTCTCTTGCCTCAGCCTCCTGAGTAGCTGGGAGTACAGGCACCTGCCACAACGCCCGGCTATTTTTTTATTGCAGTTTGGCTGGGGCTGGGTTTGAACCTGCCACCCTCAGTATATGGGGCTGGTGCCCTACTCACTGAGCCACAGGCGCTACCTCATTCTTTTGCTTTTGTAGCTAAACATTCACTGCGAAATCCAAGGTCACCCAGATATTCCCCTGTGTTATTTAGACAATTTAATAATTTGGGGATTTGTTTTCAGTTTGGTGATTTATTTATTTTAAATTTTTTAGGTGGTGAAAGTTGTAAAGAATGTATCTATATTCATTACTTCCATGCCCATTTTGTTACAATGCAGTTGAAAAGATTGTCCTTTTCTGAGGCCTTTGCTCCTTTGTCAAGACCTATTGACTGTATTTGAATGGGTCTCTTTCTATCTTCTCTGTTGTGTCACAGATATTAATTTGTTTATTCTTTTGTGAGTACCATTCCGTCTTGGTTAATGCAGCACTATAATAAACCTTGAGATTTGGTAGTATCAGCCATTGTACTTCATTTTTCTTCACTGCTTTGTTGACTTTTCTGGCCCTCCTGCTTTCCATGTGAACTTTACATTTTGTTAACATCTATGAAACAACTTGCTGGAATTCTGAGAGTGTGTTAAAGCTGTTGATCCAGGTGGGAAGAACTGACATCGTAACTATTTTTTACCACTTTTGAAAACGGAATATCTCCCTTTTTCTGTTTGTCTTTCTAAATTTCTCTCTTCAGAGCTCTGTAGTTTTTCCACTATAGGTCCTTTACCGTTTTTACAGTTTTTCTCTAAGTATTTCTCTTTCTTTCTGCTCCCTTTACTTTCCAACTGCAACCAACTATTTCGAGTGGATTTCCTGTATGCAACATATACTTGTGTCTTATTTGTTTTTATCTACCATTTAATCAATACATTTAGATCACTCACACTTGAAGTCATTGTTAGTATAGTTAGATGAAGAAATAGCATACTTGTCTTTGTTTCCTGTTTGTTGAGCTTTTTCTTTGGTTCTTTAACTTCTCCCCTTTTCCTGCCTTCTGGTGCTTTAATTGAAATTTTTATAATGCCAGTTTCACTTCCTTTTTAGCATATCTATGTTATGTATTTTTCAATTTATTTTAGTGATTTCCCTAACATGTACAGTATACATATACAACTGATGTAAATCTGCTTTCACGTAGCACTCTACCCATTCATGGACAATGCAGGGACTTAGAGTGTTCACACCCCCATTCTCCAAACCCTGCTGTCTGTCATCCCACTTGTCTCTAAGCCATGATCACCATGTACATTATTATTATTATTATTTCACACAAAGAGAAATATGTCAGGTAAATTAAGCATAGGGATAGTAACTTTCATTTATTCCTTTTTTCCTTATATAGATATAACTTACTGACCTACATCACTTTCCTTCTCCATGAAGATCTTTTATGCTTCCAACAAGGCAGATCGAGTAGCAACATGTTCCAACAATTTTTGTTTGACTGAGAAAACCTTTATTTCTTCTTCACTTTTGAAAGATAATTTCACTGATACAAAATATTAGGGTTTTTTTTTAAATTAAATATTTCTTAAATATTTTAATATATTTAACTCCATCCCTTTTCTGTTTGCCCATGTTCTAAGAGAAGGCTAAGGTAATTCTAATCCTTAAAGCTTTATAAGTAAGGTGTTAGACCTGCCCTCCTCTCCAGCTTGTTTTAAAATGTATTCTTTGACTTTCTGCAATTGGTATGTAACAAGACTTAGGTGTAGTTGGGGGGAAGTGGTTGTTTGTTTATTTGTTTTTAGTTTCTTATTTATTTTTGTTCTGTTTGATGTTCTCAAAAATTCCTAGATATGTGGTGTGGTATCTGTCTTTAGAGTTGGAAAATCTTTGCCATTACTATTTCAATTACTTCTTGAGTTTCTTTCTCTGTGTTTTTTTTCTTGCTGGTTTTCCCATGACAGGGAAAGGTATGTTGTACCTTTCAAAATTGATCCCAGAAAGTTCTAGGATAATATGTTCTGTCATTCTGTTCTAATCTTTTTTTCCCCAGAACTTTTTTCTCTTTGATTTTCAGTTTACAAAGTTTCTATCAACATTTCTTCAAGCTCACCTATTCTTCCCTGGGTTGTGTCTAGTTTAATGATAAGACATAAGAAACACGTTCATCTTCATTTCTATTACTACATATTCCATTTTCTCCATTTCCTTTTGATTTTATGTATGGCTTTCAACTGTCTGGGTATATCCCATCTGTTCTTGAATGCTGTCAACTTTTTTCCCATTATATTTCTTAAGATACTATAGTTAATTTAAAACAATGATTCCAAAATCACTGCCATGTCTGATTCTAATCATGGTGCTTGGATTGCCTCTCCATGCTGTATTGTTCACCTTTCAGCACGCCTTCTGTTTTGCTGAAAGCCAGACAAGATGTCCCGGGTAAAAGAATGTGATAGGAATAGATCATTACTGTGTGGTCTTACGTTCATCTGCTAGGAGACAGTCTGTGTTTCACTGTTTGCTAGTGCTGTAAATTTCAGAGGTTTCACTATTCTACAGGGTACTTGTTTTACCTCCCTTGTTTCCTTTTTTTTTTTTTTTTTTGAGAAAGAGTCTCATTATGTCATCCTCGGCAGGGTGCCGTGGTGTCACATCTCACAGCAACCTCAAACTCTTGGGCTTAAGTAATTCTCTTATATCAGCTTCCCAACTAGCTAGGACTATAGGTGCCCACCACAACACCCAGCTATTTTGTATTGTAGTTGTCATTGTTGTTTATTTATTTATTTTAGTTTTTTATTTTTTATTAAATCATAAACAATAGATGATAAATGCATTAATGCATTTATGGGCTACAATGTGCTGATTTCATATAGAATTAGAAGTGTTTACATCACACTGGTTAATATATACCTCGTCTCATTTACTTAATTATTGTGTTGAGACATTTATACTCTATACTTAACATATCCAACATGTACTCTTGTACAATGCACCATAAGTGTGATCCCACCATTCACCCTCCCTTCATATGACCTTCCCCTCTCTCCTTCATTCCTCATCTCCTCCCTCCTTCCCCCTGGGCCATAGTTGTGATCTATTCTTCATATGAAAGTATGAGTGATTATAAATTGGTTTCATAATAATACTGAGCATATTGAATATTTTTTCTTCCATTCTTGAGATACTTTAGTAAGTAGGATATGTTTCAGCTCCATCCATGTAAACATAAAAGAGGTAAAGTCTCCATCTTTTTAAAGGATGAATAATATTCCATGGCATACATATACTGCAATTTATTAATCTATTCATGGGTAGATGGGCACTTGGGCTTCTTCCAAGACTTGGCTATTATGAATTGAACTACAATGAACAATATGGTGCAAATATCTTTCTTATAAAGTGATTTTGGGTCTTTTGGATATACATCTAGTAGAGGAATCACAGGATCAAACAGCAGGTCTACTTTTAGATCCCTGCGTATTCTCCATATTTTTTTCCAAAAGGGACATATTAGCTTGCACTCCCATCAACAGTGCACAAGTGTTCCCTTTACTCCACATCCATGCCAACATCTGTAGTTTTGGGATTTTGTTATGTGAGTCACTCTTACTGGAGTTAGATGATATCTCAAAGTGGTTTTGATTTGCATTTCTCTGATGATTAAAGATGATGAGCATTATTTCATGTGTCTGTAGGCCATGAGTCTATCTTCTTCAGGAAAGCTTCTGTTCAAGTCCCCTGCCCACAGTGAAATGGGATTACTTGTTTTTTTCTTATTAATAAGTTCGAGTTCTCTGCAGATTCTGGTTATCAAATCTTTGTCAGAAGCATAACCTGCAAATATCCTCTCCCATTCTGAAGGCTGTCTGCTTGTTTTACTTACTGTGTGCTTGGCTGTGCAGAAGCTTTTTAGTTTGATCAGATTCCAATAATGTATTTTTGGTGTCGCTTCAATTGCCTGGGGGATCCTCCTCATAAAATATTCTCCCAGGCCAATTTCTTCAAGTGTTTCCCCTGCACTCTCTCCAAGAATCTTTATAGTTTCATGTCTTAAGTTTAAATCTTTTATCCAGTGAAAGTCAATTTTTGTTAATGGTGAAAGGTGTGGGTCCAGGTTCAGTCTTCTACAAGTCACCAGCTAATTCTCCTAGTACCATTTGTTAAATAGGAAATCTTTCCCCCAATTTATATTTTTGATGGACTTATCAAAGATCAAATGATAATTAGTGTCTGGGTTCATCTCTTTGTTTTCAATTCTGTTCCATACATCTAACTCTCTATTTTTCTGCCAACACTATGCTGTTTTGATCACTGTAGATTTATAGTATAGTTTGAAGTCAGGTAGCAAGATTCCTCCTGATTTGTTTTTATTTCTGAGTAATATCTTGGCTATTCAAGGTTTTTTCTGGTTCCATATAAAATGAAGTTTTTTTTTTTGTTTTTTTTTTTTTAAATCTTTAAAGTATGACAGTGGTGCTTTGATAGGATTGCATTAAATTTGTAAATTGCTTTGAGTAATATGGAAATTTTAACAATGTTGGTTCTTGCCAGCCATGAGCATGGTATTTTTTTCCATTTGTGAACATCTTCAGCTATTTCTTTTCTCAGAATTATCTTTATAGAGTTCTTTCATGTCCTTTGTTAGGTAAATTCCCAAATATTTCATCTTCTTTGGCACTACTATAAAACACATAGTGTCATTGACTGTTTTGGTTTTTTTTTTTTTTTTTTTTGCTTGACTATTATTGGTATATATAAAAGCTACTGATTAGTGAGTATTGATTTTGTATCCTGAGGTGCTCCTGTATTCCTTGATCACTTCTAAGAGTTTTGTGATTGAGTCCCTAGGGTTTTCTAGGTATAAAATCATATCATCTGCAAAGAGTGCAAGTTTGATCTCCTCTGACCCTATTTGTATACCCTTGATTGCCTTCTCTTGCCTGATTATGATGGCTAAGACTTCCATTACAATGTTAAAAAGCCATGGAGACAATGGGCAACCTTGCCTGGTTCCTGATATGAGTGGAATGTTTTCAGTTTTACTCCATTCTATATGATATTGGCTGTGGGTTTTCTGTAGATGGCCTCTATCAGTTTTTAAAAAGACCCTTCTATACCTATTTTCTTAAGTGTTCTGATCAAGAAAGGATGCTGGATATTGTCAAAAGCTTTTTCTAAATCTATTGAGAGAATCAGATGGTCTTTGTTTTTTAGTTTGATTATGTAGTTTATTAAATTTATAGATTTATGTATATTGAACCAAACTTGAGACCCTGGGATAAAACGCACCTGGTCATGGTGTATAATGCATTAGATATGTTGCTGGATTCTGTTTGCTAGAATCTTATTGAATATTTTTGCATCTATGTTCATTAAAGATATTGGTCTATAATTTTCTTTTCTTGTTGGGTCTTTCCTGGTTTGGGGATCAGGGTGATATTTGCTTTATAGAATGTGTTGGGAAGTATTCCTTCTTTTTTGATGTTCTGGAAAAGGTTAAGTAATATAGGTACTAGTTCTTCTTTAAAGGTTTGGTAGAATTCTGATGTGAAGCCATCTGGTCGCAGACACTTCTTTTTGGGGAGATTTTGTATAATTGATTCTATTTAAGTATTTAATATAGGTCTGTTCATCATTTCCAATTCTTTCTGATTAACTCTAGGAAGTTGGTGTGCTTCCAAGTGTTGTTCAATTTCTTTCAGATTTTCATATTTCTTGGAATAAATTTTTCTTGTAGTATTCATTAAGGATTCTTTGAATTTCTGAAATGTCTGTTGTTATTTAACTTTTGTCATTTCTGATTCACAATATTAGGGACATTAGTTTTCTATTTTTGGTTAGGTTGGCCAAAGGTTTATTAGTTTTGTTGAATTTTTCAAAAAAACCAACATTTTGATTCATTGATCTTTTGAATAATTCTTTTGTTTTTGATTTCATTTAATTCTGTTCTAATTTTAGTTATTTCTTTTCTTATGCTGGGTTTGGGGTTGGAATTTTCTTCCTTTTCCAGTTTCTTAAGATGTCCCATTAAGTTATTGACCTCCTCTATTTCCGTTCTCTTGAGGAAGGCTTACAATACCATAAATTTCCCTCTTAGGACTTCTTTTGCAGTATCCCACAGGTTCTGATAATTTGTGTCTTCATCATTTTGTTCCAAAAATTTGGTAATTTCATTCTTAATCTCATATATGACTCAGCTATCATTCAGCACAAGATTATTTAGTTTCCATGTCTTTGTATGAGTATGCAGATGCCTGTTATTGGTGAGTTCAACTTTTATTGCATGATGATTCGAGAAAATACAAGGAATAATTCCTATACTAAATTTGCTGAGGTTAGACTTATGACCTAAGATGTAATCAATTTTGGAGGATGTTCCATGGGCTGATAAGAAGAATGTGTATTCAGTTTTGTTAGGTTGAAAATTTCTGTAGATGTCTGTTAAATGCAATTGTTGTACAGTGAAGTTTAAGTCCAAAATTTCTTTTCTTAGTTTCTTATTTGAGGATCTATCCAATACTGCCAAAGGATTGTTAAAGTCTCCAACTATTATGGTGCTGGAAGATACTAAATTGCTCATGTCTTTTAGGGTCCCCTTTATAAATGCAGGAACGCTCTGGTTGAGTGCATAAATGTTAATAATTGACATCTCATCATGTTGAGTATTTCCCTGAACAAATATGAAGTGACCATCCTTTGTTGGTTTAAAGCCTAATGTATCTGCAAATAAAATTGTCACCTCTGCTTTTTTTCTGATCCATTTGCCTGGATTACTAATGTCCATCCCTTCACCATGAGTCTATATTTATCCTTTAAGGTGGGATGAGATTCTTGTATGCAGCACATATCTGGTCTGAGTTTTTTTTATCCTGTCAGCCAACTTGTGCCTCTTAAGAGGACAGTTTAAGCTGTTCACATTGATTGAGAGTATTAATAAGCCTGGTAATATTTTGGGTGTCAAGTTTTTCAAAAATCCCATAGACACTTTAAATCTTTTCACCATGGTGGAAATTGGGTTTTGGTCAAGAATTTCATAGTGAGTTTACTTTGGCTGTCATTGTTTAACTGGGCCAGGCCAGGTTCAAACCCACCTGCCCCAGTGCGTGTGGTCAGTGCCCTAATCACTGAGCACAGGTGCAGAGCTCTCCCTTGTTTTTTAAATATAGTTTGATTCTAGCATCTTTCCCCACTGCATTTCACTGTTACATGTAATCCTTGCTAATGTCATGGCAAGGTATGGGAGAAGAGGAAATATTCCACAATCTCCTGGTCAGGTCTCAGGCTGTTAGTGACACTGTGTCCCTTGGTGTCAATCTTCACAAGTGCATCTCAGCTTTTCCTTTCCCTCACTTAGGTGATACAGAAGAGCTCAAGTGGTCTATACGTGGTATATGTCTTTATCCATATTGGTTAGGTTCTAATAAACTCATTTTCCTTTAGGGGAGACTTTTGTTCAATAGAAAAGAATGAATGCTGTGGATACTTCAAAATGGTTGCTTTTCTCCTTCCCCTGCAAAAAGCAGATAGAAATTCTTTTCATATTCCTATGCTGAAACTTGCTGAGTCTCTTGGAGGTAAAATTTGTGAAAGAGCAGACTCCACCAAAGCTTGACTCCTAGGAGATTTAATGCCAAAACTAGTCCACACTGAGCTTCCACCAAGTCATTAGTCACCATTTACATTTTCCTATCATTTATTGGTACCAATGATATTTTCTGCTCCTAGTTAGTTGTGGTCCCCTGTATTTGCCTGTCTCCAATTTTAGGAGTGGCAGTTTTCTCCAAGTCTAAAATTTTCTATAATAGCTGAAGAGTTGTTGATTTATAGTTTGTTCGCTTTTTTCTTCCTGCAGGGAAGGAAGAGAGTGACAAATTCAAGCCCTTTATTTTGTTAGAGCAGAAGGCAGGCTCCTGAATCTTCAATTTTCCAATCTGGTGAAATTCAGGGAAAAAAGGGGGAGACTAATAATAGATTTTCTATGTGGAATTTGTAAAGATTAAAAAGAGCCAATATTTCTAAAGCAACAATTATTATGCCTGACACATAATACATACCAATAAAAGTCATTTTATTTAATAATGTTTTTGTTTGTTTTTTTGTTTGTTTTTGAGACAGTCTCACTATGTTGCCCTCAGTAGGATGCCGTGTTGTCACAGCTCACAGCAACCTCAAACTCTTGGGGTTAAGTAATTCTCTTGCCTCGGCCTCCCAAGTAGCTGGGACTACATGCACCTGCCACAATGCCCAGCTAATATAATGTTAATGTTAAGAGGTATATAATAGTGAAAAATAGAAACTCAGTAGTTAGATTTTGTGTTTTCATAGTTATCCCTATAATTCCTTCAGTCATGAATTTACAAAGTTACTACTTCACTGTTCAGTGCCTTATTTTCCTCATTATAAAATGCTGGTTCATTCCACATAAGAAGGTCAAGATAAGCATGGGTTATTACTGTCAAAAAAATTTAATTCAGTAAATTTATCTACTAACATCTTGCCAGGATGTTCATTTATAGATTACTTCTTTGAAACAAAGAAAAGTGGGGGTTTACTATATGCATTTAATTTTGCTAAAGCTGGGCCTTCACAAGTATAACCTCTGCCTTGAGAAAACTTATCCAATCTGAGGAGAGAGTCTATACCCATGTTTCACTTGATATATAGCATATAAATAAGTTACTGTGAAAAAAGAAAAAATTAATTCCTCTGGCTCAAACAGTCAAGAAGAACCTCACAGTGCTTCCACCAATGTTGCAAAGGTTTGATATTGATAAGCAAATGATCCTTGTCTGTACAGGTGAGAGGGGACAAAGCATCTCAGGAATAAGAAAGCTTGCAATGCACAGGAGCACTAGGGTAGGGCAAGATGCTGGGGGAACCTCTGAATACACTCCAAAGTATAGTGGAGAATATGTTCAAAAAATCTTAGCAAAGTATCTCAAGAATGGAAGAAAAAGTATCCAATGTACTCAGTCCTACTATGAATTTAATTTACAGCTTTCATATGAAGGCTATAACCCAACAATAGCTCAAAAATATGGGGAAAGGGCCAAGGTAGGGGGGAGGTTAGGGTGCCAGGAGGGCAATGGGTGGGGCCACACCTACAGTGCATCTTAGAATGGGTACAGACAAAACCTAATAAATGCAGAATATAAATGTCTACATATAATAACTAAGAAAATGCCATGAAGGCTACGTTGAACAGTTTGATGAGAATAATTCAGATTGTATATGAAACGAGCACATTGTACCCCTTGATTGCACTAATGTACACAGCTATGATTTAACAATTAAAAAAAAAATAAGGTTGTCTCTGGGTGGTTGGCTAAGCAGGGATGTTTTTCTTTGCTGTCTACCTACATCAGCACTGTATTTTCTATTACGTTTGTGGACAGAAAAAGAAAAATAGAAACAACTGATTAGAAAAAGAAATATATTCTTCTAGAACTAGTGTGGAGGACAGTTTTTTAACATGTAAGGCGAGGGGCTGGAAGAACAGAATGATATGGAATTAATCCGAGTGAAGAATGGTGAGAGCAGGTAGGGGGAGAGCGGACAGATTCAAGAGCTCTTTGGAAAGACCTGGTGAACCTGCATGAAGAGAGAGGAGGAGGATTCCTAGCTAAGTGTGATTCCTGTTAAGAGTGATTGATAAGAAGAGGAAACTAGTTTGGGGAGAAAATAACAAGCCCTTGAAGGCAGTGGCATGGGGCGCTGGCCATGTACAATTTCATCTTTGTCAAACCCATGGAACACACATCACCAAGAGGGGACCTGACTCTGGATTTGGGATGATAATGATGTGTCAGTGTAGACTCATTGTAACAAATCGAGCACTCTGGGAGGTTGTGTGTGTGAGACACGGGGCATCTGTCACATAAATGATAACTTACGTTATAGTTATATTCTATGGCTTTATCGTAATCCAGCCAAAAACAGAGCCCGAAGAGCACAAACGACACTCAGAGACCTGCAGTCGGGCAGAGCCCAGCAAGACCTCCCCTCTCTGCTGCACCTGCGTCCACTCAGGGTGACTGAAGGCCACGTGTGGGGACCTGAAATTAGCTGAATGTTCCTGCACTCACCTACCAGGAAGTTGATAGGAAAACAAACATCCAAGGCTGAGCGTGGTGGCTCACATCTGTAACAGTCCCAGCTCTCTGGGAGGCTGAGGCAGGTGGATTGCCTGAGCTGACGTGTTTGAGACCAGCCTGAGCCAGAGGGAGACCCTGTCTCTAAAAATGGCTGGGCGTTGTGGCTGGTGCCCGTAGTCCCAGCTACTGGGGAGGTTGAGACAAGAGAATTGCTTGAGCTGAAGAATCTGAGGTTGGTGTAAGCTGTGACACCACAGCACTCTGCCAAGGGTGACAAAGTGAGACTCTGTCTCCAAAAAAAAAAAAAAAAAAAAAAAAAGGCACTAACATCTGGGAGCTGGCAGAGCAGGGGCTGTTAGTGTTTCTGTCCCTGAGTGTCTCTGCCCACGTCTCCCCACAGCGGCTTCAATGTAGTTAAGCTTCTCACATATGGCATAGGTGTTCCAGGGTGGTGGGACACAGGAGTGGGATGGGGGGGTCAAGAAGAGAGAGGTCGAGATCAAGGTCACAGGTGTATTATTCTTGTAGCCTGTCTCATCCAGCATCACTTCCTCTGCCTTTTATTCATTGCAGGCAATTTAGTAGAAATGTCCTGTGTCTGAGAAAAGGGGAGCTAATGAGCAAACCCCATCGATCAATGGGCAAGAGTCATAAACAGAATCTTTTCCTAAGAATGGCTGACAAACACATGAAAAACTGCTCATCATTCCTAATAATCAGACAATGTAATTCGAAACCACTTTGAGAGATCACCTAACCCCAGAATGACCCCATCACAAAGTCCCAAAGCTGTAGATGTTGGCTCGGATGCCAAAAGAGGGGAACACTCATGCACTTTTTTGTTGGTGGGATTGCAAACTAGTACAGCCTCTGTGGAAAGAAGTATGGAGAATCCTCAAAGAACTAAAAGTAGATTTGTCATTTGACCCCGCAATTCCATGACTAGGTGTCTCCCCAGATGAAAAAAAAAATCATTTTACCATAAGGACATTTGCACTAGAATATTTATCACACTCAATTCACAATTGCCAAGATGTGGAAACACCCCAGGGTTGAAGTTCTAATGCATGAATGGATTAACAAAGGGTGGTATATGTATACCGTGGAGTACTATTTAGCCGTAAAGAAAGACAGAGACTTTTCATGTTTCATGTTTACCTGGATGGAGTTGAACATTTTCCTTAGTAAAGTATCTTAAGAATGGAAAAACAAACATCCCACATACTCAGTACTAATCTGAAAGTAGAAGACCATCAACTCTAAGAGAAAAACACACCTAAATTCAAGAAGCGGAGGAAAGGAGGGGAGGGCACTTGATGAGTTCCCACCTCTGGTACGATGTAGGGGTGAAGAGCTAACTACCACTCAGACTGTGAACTTTACATTACAAATGCAAATAATAACCTAATCACATGTACTCTTATATTAATCCATAATAAAAAAGGGAGGGGGGGCGAGGTGTAGCTCATGCCTGTAGTCCCAACAACGAAGGCAGTGGGGGCGGGATCACACCATGGCTCTCCGCCCCGGTAGACACAGCAAAACCCTGTCTCAAAAAAAGAAAAGAAGAAAGAAGAAGAGAGGGAATTATATTTCACCCTCTGTGGGAAGAGGATTGTCAAAGAATTTACAAACATGTTTTAAAACCACCAGCCATGGTGGCGCCTGTGGCTCAAGGAGTAGGGTGCTGGCCCCATATACCAGAGGTAGTGGGTTCAAACCTGGCCCTGGCCAAAAACTGCAAAAAAAAAAAAAAAAAGAAAGAAAGAAAGAAAGAATAATAATAAATAAAACCACCAGCCATGATCAAGTCACTTCCAGGGAGATTGAGTTTGAGTTTCTGGGTTCCTTAGCCTGCTTCTCAAGAAAACAGAGTTGAGGTGAGGATTAATCCTTATTGTATTTGAGAGGTCCATACCCAGGGCAGTGAAAGTAAGGGAAAATGGAGGCGTGGCAGGAAAGGAAGGAAAGCAATTTAAGATGATGCATTTTCATGCTGGTCACTGCTTTCCAAGGACAGGTGCTTGGTAGTAGTGGTGCAGCCATGTGGCCGGTCTGCAGACAAACTGCACGAGTAATGGTGCTGGGGCAGCTGATGGGGTGGAGACGGGCAGGGCGTTCGCTCAACAAGCTCTGTCTTGTATTAGTTTTGCAAATTACTGCAAACACAGTGGCTTAAGATGTTGTTAAAATCCCACTTACTAGCTCACAGTTTTATAAGTCAGAAGACTGGGCTTCCTGTTTGGGTGTGATAAGGCTGGACTCAGGGTGCTGGTCTGGCTGAGTTATTATCTGCAGGTTCTCGGGAAGATTCCACTCACAACAAGCTCATTCCTGTTCTCAGCAGAATTCACTTCCTTGTGGCTGGAGAAGGGAGGGGAGTTCCCTTTTCCTTGCCAGCTATGGATCTGGGGCTGCCCTCAGCTCCTGGAGACCACCCACATTTCTTGTTACCTGTCTCCTCCATCTTCAAACCAGCCACAAAGAGTCAAATCCTTTTTTTTTTTCTTTGCAAGTTTTGGCCAGGGCTGGGTTTGAGCCCACCACCTCCAGTATATGGGGCTGGCACCCCACTTCTTGAGCCACTGGCACCACCCAAATCCTTGTGTTTCAAATCTTTAACTTCATCCCAGAAGATGAGCCGGAGGAATCCCTCTGTTCTAAACACACATGACTAGGTCACCATCCTGTAGATAATTTCCCTATCTCCAGGTCAACTATGCCATATAACACACCCTAGTCACAGTAAAACCCAGCACAATACAGTCTCGGGGATTATGAACTTAAGCCCATCATCTAGGAAGCCTTGGCACCCCAATCTTGGAGGTTTGGGGGCCATTTTAGAATTCTACCTTCCATACCTCCCATTCCTAAATCTGATTTCAAGGCTGCCTGAATATACACAGAGATGAGGGACTGCTTGGGAAGATGGCACAATGTCAGGAGACCAGAGCTGGAAACCAGACCTTTCTATTTTTGTTCTGCTTCCAATGACTTGTCAAAAAGAGTATCTGTGACTTCTAGCATGGACAAGTGCTCAATAAATGGTTGTTGAACAAAAGATGGACTGGAAAGAGGAGAATACCAGAAGCCTTAAGGTGATTGGTAAATAGATTTTAAACAAGCACCTTGTTGTTTTAAAACTAGCACCTAGTTCCAGATGAATTGCATTTGTGAGTCCTGAAAGGATAACAGGGGAGATTCTGCAAAACTAATTCAATATATATTTGTTAAGAGAGAAAACAAATTCATTTTGTTTGGTGGTCTGACTTCCAAAATATCTAATTATAATATATTTCTGTTTAATTACATATGAAGTACATTCATGATTAATTCAATAGATTATAATCTGAGAAAATCATTACATTAGCATTTAATTTGTGAATGTATTAAAATGTAAATGTAATGTGATACAGTGCAGTGTGGGAACCTCAATCTCCATATCACAAATGCCTCTTCCTTTACTCAGAGAACATTGACGATATTTTAATACATAGAATGTTTTCCTCATCTGGTGTGATATGAAGTGGTAACTTTATTGTATTTTTTCATAGTGATAAGTTAGTAAATACCAAAAGCCTATTATGAACTAAACAGCACTTACCCAAAACTAGGGCAAAAAATTTACATATAAAAATATGTACCACTAAAATAGAAAATATACCTAGGATGTGGTAACAGTGTTGAGACAACTTGAACTTTAAGATACATCCCAATTTCCAAGATGTTAAAAGTGAAAATAAAACCCATCTTAATACAGTTTTTACACACATGTACTATAGAATTACAATGGAAATTTTATGTGTGATGTTTTCTATTTATTTAAAAAATGTTCTGGGTTCACTAAATTAATTTTACCACTTACTAATAAGCTGACTTGATCTAACACTAATCATGTGTCACAGATAATTAGAAACCTTGTTAAAATATACAACCAAGGTGCTAATTGCTCAGTTACCTATAGTAGGTACAGAAGAAGAAAAGAAACATTTTAATACGGACAGAAGCCACCTGGAAAGTTTTAAAATTAGACAGAGAAGTTCAGTCTTGAGTAGATGGGTAAAATATGTTGAGGTAAGGAGGGAGTGAACAGTTGAGAAACTTAAATGGGGGAGGCTCTCAAATGTAAACGTGAAAAATCCTATTTCTTTTACAATGAAATCTAATCATTTAACTTTGTGAGAATATATAAAAACACCATTTCGTATAGTAAAATTCTCAATAATTTCAAAGATGAAAACAAATTTTAATGTCTCCCCTACAGAAAATATACAGAAACCTGAAAAAAATTAAATACAGCTTACAAAGAATGAAAATAATATACGTAAAACTGATTTAGAAAAAACTTGTTGTAATATTTGTTTTATATCCTTTTTTTTTTTTTTTTGCATGAGCGAACCCACTTCCTTTATTGTCCCATCTCTCTTCTTTTTTTTTTCCTTTCCAAACTAATTTAATGTATATCCTTCTTGATGTAACTTCTAAAGGGGTCAAGGAGCCTGACAGCAAAGGGACTGCCTCAAAACGAGTGACTAGATACTCTCTGACCCTCAATTTTTGTGTGCTTCTCTTGAATTCAAGGACTAATGTAAAAATAAAATGTTGGTATCCCCTCCTTGAAACCTCTGTGCACATTTTTTAAAAAAGTCGGAGGATGTAGTGAGTGACCCAGGGTGCCCGTGGCTGGCTGAAGCCCTCAGTGACCTCTGCTTACGTTCATCGCAGAATTTCTCCCTACTCCTGGCAAAGCAAGTGGACAGGCACGAACCCAGAAGCCCATTGTGTGTATAAAATGTGCACGCCACAGTACGAATATGTGATCACATTACAAACGTGCCAATCTGGCAGTTAGGAAATGTTAGTAGGTGAAATGCAATCGTTAGAAGGCGAAATGTCAGTCCCTTTGATGAAGGTACCCGTTTCTGCCAAACCCAAACAGAACACTTTTGGTTCCTGCTAGACTCCTTGGTTCCCAGGCAGCCTCCGGGCTCCATCCGGAGGGCCAGACTGTGCCTCCCAGATCCAGGAGAAACCGTGGGTTCCCCCGGAGCCCTCCACGTGCAGCGAGCCCCGGCTCTACACAGGGCAGCTGGAAACTGATTTAAAATGGCAACGGTGACCAATCAGCGCGGTCGCCGGGCCGACGGCGACAGGCACCGCCTTCAGGCGCCAGGAGCCCGCGGTGCCCCGCTCCCGGCTACAGGCGCGAAGTGGGCGTCTCCATTGCACGGTGGTCTGCGTCTTGGAAAAAAAAAAAATTCCTCCCCAGGTGAAAGTTTTTACTTTGGAATTAGTCCAAAATAATTTTGGGTGTGATGTGTGAAAACCTGAACTGAATCTTTTCAGAGCTTTGTGTTATTCAAGGATGGAAAGAGGTGCGTTTTAAAATGTGCTCCAACTCTTAAAACCGACTGTGGCCGTTACGGTGTTCACGGAACTCAGAAACAGCCCGGGGTGTAAAATTAGGACTTGGCGAACAGGTAGTTCCCGGGGAGGAGGTTAAATCGAGGTAAAGTGAAGGGAACGGCGGGTAGTCGGAGCAGTTGTGGGCTCAGAAACCCAGAGGTCTCCTTTACGCTGCCCGCGTCGCAGCCAGCGGAGACTCCGTGCCCTTCCATTGTTGCCCGGGGGGAAGCTCACTGAAGAAGCCGGCGCTCCCCGTGCGCGTGTGAGCACATTGTTTGCACGTGTCTGCGAGTGTGCACGTCTCTGTGACTGTGCGTACAGGTGCGCGCGCGTGTGCACGTGGATCTGCGGGCAAGTGTGCATCGCGTGCCCAGGTCTGTGCGTGCGCGCTCTGTGGGGAGGGCATCCCGAGACCTTGCAGGCGGTCAGGACTATCCCCTGCTCCCGAAGTCCCTGTCGGTTCTCAGGGAACCCGAGCGCTGCGCCCGCAGAACGCCGGCTCCGCACCCCGGAGGCGCAGGTAAAGGCCGATCCCAAAACCAGGCTCTGGGACAGGAACCTTTCCACCCCTTTCCCGCCCGACTGCCCAGGGGTGACTCGGGCGCCGTGTGGGGCAAGGCCCGAGGCGAGCCGGCCCGGGATCCCGGCCTGTCCCTTTAACCCCGCCGCTGGGCGCGAGCACGTGAGCGGGGCTCCGGGTGGCACCCGGGCGCCGCCGCCGCAGCAGTTGTGTTTCGAACGCGGCCTCTGGCCCTCGGCCAGGCGCCTGGGCCCGGCGGTCTGCGGCCTCCCTCCTCCCCGTCCTTTCTTCCTGCGCAGCCCCCTCCCCTTTATCCGCCCACGATCAGAGGTGGGCGCTCCCCGCCCCCAGCGCACACTCATCCCGCCTGAATCCCGGCAGGAACTCAGAGGACTTCCAGCCCGGGCGGCGCGCACTTGGGGCAGGACGCGGGGGCCAGCAGCCAGTCCCCCGACTCTGCGGTGCGGTGCCGCCAGCTCCTGCCACCCGAGGAGGCGCAGTGCCACCCGCCGTTCTGCCCCTCGCTCCCGCTCCCTGCTCGACCTGTCCCGGCTGAATCTCCTCATCCTCTCTTTACTTTCCGACTGCCCAAGGCAGCACTTTCTCCCTCTTTCTCTCTCACTCTGCGCGGAGCGGGGGGGGAAAGAGGAGGAGGAATTCTTTCCCCGCCTTACATTTCAAGGGACACAATTCACTCCAAGTCTCTCCCCTCTCCAAGCCGCTTCCCAAGTGCGCCCGGTACCCGCAGTTCCTGAACCCAAAGCGAGAGCAGAGCCTCTTCGACCTCCAGCCCTCTTTCTCGTCCTCCGCTTCCCTCCTCCTCTCGCCACCTCCACCTCCGCCGCCACCGCCACCTCCGGCACCCACCCCCCGCCGCCGCCGCCACCGGCAGCGCCTCCTCTCTCCTCCTCCTCCTCCTCCCTCTTCGCTCTTTTTGGCAGCCGTGGGACGTCCGGTGTTGATGGTGGCAGCGGCGGCAGCCTAAGCAACTGCAGCCTCGCAGCCCGCCGGTTCTCTCCCCGGCCTGCTCCTCGGCCCCGCACCCGTCTCCGAAGGCGCTGGGCAGACTCGGGCGGTCGAGGCGCAGCGGCTGTAGCGGCGGCGGGAGGCAGGATGAGCGCACGCGGTGAGGGCGCCGGGCAGCCGTCCACTTCAGCGAAGGGACAACCTGCCGCCCCGGCGCCTCAGAAGAGAGGACGCGGCCGACCCAGGAAGCAGCAGCAAGTCAGTACGCGGGTGCGGCAGGCACTGGCCCAGCCCTTTGCGCCCTGCCAGGGCCCCGCGACGCGCCGGCCCACCCGGGCGCGGGAGCCAAGCCGTCGGCCGCCTCGCGCTGCCCGCGGGTGGCGGGCTGGGGGCGGGAGGGGAGCCCCGGGGCGTCCGCGTCCCTCCGGGCGGGCGGGGAGGTGGGAGCCGCGGCGCGCGGCCGCTGGAAGGCGGGAGCGGCGGGTAGGAGAAGCGCTGCCCCGGACTTTCGCTATTGTGCGCGGCCTGAGTGGCGTGGGGTCGCCGGGTGACTGCGAGCAGCCGGGGGCCGGCGAACTGGGGCTCGCCAGGGCTTTTAGAGCAGCTTTTGCAATGGCCGGGGGCGGTGGGGGAGGAGGTGGCGGGAAGCGCGCTCGGCGGATCGGGGATGAAGGGGCTAGAGCTCCGGGGACCTGGAGTTCTAGGACCCGAGGCTCTTTTCTCCGCCTCCCGGGGCTGCTCGCGGGCCGGGGGCTGCGCGCCGGGGTCACCCCCTACGCCCCCAACAAGCTCCCGGTGGCCCCAAACTCGCGCCCTCCCGACAAAGAACGCGTGGGGACCGGGCTGCCCTAAGGCTCTTTAAACGCAGCGCGGTGGCCGCCAAAGGTAGCCCGAGGAAAGGGGTGCGGGAGCCTGGGCCCCCGCGGGGCGAGGTTACGTCGTTCGGACAGGGGCGCTTTGAAAGCTGTGTCCGAGGCTGCACGGTGGCCGGGGTCGCTTCCTCGTCGCCCGCCGGGTCTCCCTTTTGCCCCCGAATCCCGCGCGCCTCACAGCCCTAGACGCTAAATGTTCTTCTAGGCTGGGGGCTGGGAGGGGGCGATCGAGGGGAGCCCGGGACCCCGCGGAGTGGACGGTTTTGGCTGCGGATGCATCCAATTAAGCGTGCAGCGGGCGCTTGCAGAGCTGCGCGCAGCGCCCTGGGCTGGGGTTTTGTTCGCGGCAATTTCCAAGCCTCGGCGGGCAGGGTTGGAGCGGGATGTGTCTATTGAGAACATTTAAACTCACTTCCTTGGGCTTTAAAACTTCTCCTTCGCTCCTTAGCCTTAAATCGCTTCCTTCATGGCAAATAGGCCGATTAGAAAATGATCCTAGACTCCAAAGCTGCCCGGGAGCAAGGTGAGGAAATTGAACAATGCTTGCTGGCCCGGGCGTTGCAGGAGAACCGAGAGCTCTATGTACCTTTTTGAAATCATCAAAGGAAACACCAGTCCAGAGGCCCCGGCGTTTTCCCGCGCTGCCCAGGCGGCCCTTTACACCGGGTTTCGAGCCTGTTTTCCACCCACCACCCAGCTCTAATAGCCCCACTCCCCCCCAAAAAAAATATAAAGGAAAATCCATCGAACTCTGGGGGTGATTGGCTGTTTTACTTTGAGTTAAGACACAGAGTTCACAAAGAAAACTGTGTCCCGGACGGGTGTGCTGTGGGTGTGCCCGGCTGGCGCTAGTGGGCCCGCAGAGAGCTTGCGGGGACCTGCCCCGAGTCTGTGAATAGGATGGGAATTTTCATTGAGGACTTTCTTACGTTTTAAGTTAATTAGTCTCACTTAATCACCGAATCTGAATGAAATGTGAATAGATGATTCACTGGATGAATATTTAGGATCTGGAATATTAATCATCACATTTTCCTAACCACTTGGGTATTTGATACTTGGCACGGCAGCCATTTAAAGTTTTGCTGAATCTAGTGATTGTTTAAATTTCTCCTTCCCAGGTACTTTTTTCCTCTTCACGCTCCCCCCCTCCTTTTTTAGTTTTCTCTAATTCACCCCCGTAAGAGTTTTCTCAAAAGAAAGTTTTGAAGAAAAGTTGTTTATTTTTATCAAAAGATATTTAAATTTAGACTGGAGACCATGTCCTCATCTCCAAAAGGAAGTGGAGAATTGAAGCAATTATGTAGATAATTCAAGCAAAACCTCCCACCACAGATTTACCATAATTATTTGGGAAGTTTAGGGGGAATGCAGTTATTTTGAGCTGAAGAACTGGGATAATTGCTCCAATATTTCACTCACAGTGTGTCGTTGGAGGCATAATTGACCTACAATGTAGGTAGACAGAGATGATTAAAAACTACCTTTTCAATATGGAAGATGAATAAAATAGTATCTGAGATGTTAGGTTTATTTTTCTGCTGTTTGAAATTCTAGTATAATGGATAGTGGTATTTGTATAAAATGCTTATTATTGTTTTGAGTAGCCAAGTGCATCACCATGTAAACTTTGCATCTTCAAAAAATATGACTTTCTTTATAGAGCATGCAATATTTTGGCTTTTGTTACCATCATAGGTTTGAAATAGTATCTAATTTTCACACACAAAATAGAGCTTCCTCAACTGTACCATCACCATCCACTTATGCTGGAACTGAATGTGTTCCAGCAGCTCTGCTGAGTAGCACATGCAGAAATAGAGCTGAAGACTCCGGGTTCGTTTCTCTCAGTCTTGCCACAACAGCATTTTTCCCTCCACAATTAGGAGCCAACCGGTGAGCCTTCTCCTAAGAGACCCAGGGGAAGACCTAAAGGCAGCAAGAACAAGAGTCCCTCCAAAGCAGCTCAGAAGGTGAGTCTCTCCTAACTTTGTGAATGGCTGCAGGAACCTCCCAGTTACTTTCCCATTCTGACTCCACACCTAAGGGTTGTTCGTCCCTGCTGGGTAACCTAAGACTCATTTCCTGCATTTAAGGTTTGTTAGATGGTAGTTAACTTTGTTTTCTAAGTACATGCTTAGCATAAAAAGTTTGTGGAGATACTTTCGGTGTTATTTTTAAACAACCACCAAATAATGGGAACCTTAAAATGGGGGGGGGGGGGTTAAGGAAGGAAGGGGGTGGAGAATGATACGATAATATTTGCATGTTGTAAAATAGTTAAAAACAAATCAAAACTATAGATTTGCTTGGTGAAGTTTTTGCAATTTCCTCTGAAAAATAATAGAGTTTAATTTACTCTGTGGTATTTACATGACTACTGCAAACCAAGCCCCACTGAAGCACTTCGCCAAATAGATGTTAATTAGAAGTGAATCCAATTATGGGATCCTGGAAACAACTTCATGAATTTTACAGCTTTAATTGTGATGACAAATTATACTGTTTGTTCTGCAGTAAAGCTGCACATATATCTCAAAAGGCCTTTCTGTGACGTGATACAGAAATGCTCTGAATTTGACAATGAGAAGTTTTAAAAAATTTTGACTCACTATATATTTTGGGACAGGACAAAACCCAGTCAAGTGTATCATTGAGTGTTTTTTTTAAAATAAAGTTTAAATTGCAGTTTAAAATAATTTCATGTTGGTTGTATGTTAGCTAGAGAGGGAAATATCTCAGGGTCAGTGCGTGTACAGATAAGTGAAGATGAACGTAAAAGTCACTTTTTTTTGTTCGTTTTACAAATAAGGAAAAATGCTGCTGTATTTTATTTGTAGATTTGTATGATAGTTGAGAACAAAGGTTTACAAATCAGAAGTAAATTTTGATAAGCCTTTTCACTAGATTTCAGCACAGCAGGCACAGTGGTTGTTGGGAAAGACTCTATGCTCATCTCTTTGGAGTGATGTTCTGTGAGGTTTTTCTCCGTGCTGGTTATAAACGGCTATAGCAACTAGTTATTTAGGAAGTAATTATAAAGTTATTTAGAAGGTAACTATGACTTCTTGTTTGTTTTAACAGTTTTGAAGTTGAACGAGCAGTTTTGGTGGTTTTTTTTTTTTTTTTTTTTTTTTTCAGTTTTTGGCCAGGGCTGGGTTTGAACCTGCCACCTCCAGTATATGGGGCCGGCACCCTACTCCTTGAGCCACAGGTGCTGCCCAGAACGAGCAGATTTTTAACATTTAAATTTAGCTGCTTCTTAGCATTTAGATTTGTGATTTATATTTAATTAATAAACTTTAAAGTATCTCTAACCTTCTTATTAGAAGTTATATTAAAATATAATCTGGTATTCCTAATACGAATACTTTGTTCCATTTTACCTGGTTTATAAATAAACCTAAAAAAACCCCAATTTTACCAGAGACTTTTTTGTATTGCCTAAGTGTGGAATTTACCTAATTTAATTTTATTCTAAGGAGATGGCAAAGGAATATCTTGGTGGGTAGCCAACAAACATTTAAGCTCTGATGTAATTGCTGTAAAAAAATGCATCATTATAATATCTCCTAGAAAGAAATCTTAAATCTCATCATAAACAAAGTATTTGGCATTTAATACAAAAAAGGAAAATGAATTGAATTCCATTACATTTTTGAGTGAGTAAATAGAAATGCTCCTATCATCTTCTGTTTATTTTAAAAAGTTTGCCACTGACTAACAAAATCTTTATTCACAAAAGGAAGGCTGAGACGTGTGCCTAATTTACTACCTAAAGCAAAATAAAAGTTTTGCTCTATTGCCAAGTAAGGTCAGATTTATTTTTAGTGACTTTAGTGATAGGCGTTTACAAATGACTCTCCTAGCTAACTCATCTTTCTGACAGTCCCTCCTATGCACGAATACTTTAATTATTACAATCTCCAAAACAGAAGTGGGTTTTCTTTTGCTCCAAAGAAGTCCTTCTCTTAAATCTCTGATTCTCCCAGACACAATTACTCCATACAGTTCTGTTATAAAAGTCCCTCTTGCAATCAAAGTGAATAAATACATTTGCCCATAACATGACTGTTACTTTTCTTCAGTGTTGTAAATTACTTTATTTTTAATACTTGTACTTGGAGAAGGAGGAGAGCATGCTTAGCAAAATAGTGAATGAAGCTGACAGTCATCATGGTGTGTGCCCTGAAGGCATTCCCACTTTCAGCTCCGTGTGTGCTGAGTGTGCCTTACTCTCCTAAACAGGATGTTCACATACCCTTGCTTATTAAATATATGTTGTACTCTAACAAAACATATGTTTGGTAGGATTTTCAAAGATCTTTTTAGAAAAATTTACATTTTTCATAACACATAAGATATATATATGTATATATATATATAGATAGATATATAGATATATCCTGCTACAGTGGCCAGGGTAGATAGGAGAAGTCTTCTCTGATTAATAAATGGGGTGTTTTCCTCCAAACTGAGACTCAACCA
Organism: Loris lydekkerianus; assembly: GCA_963574355.1. NCBI lineage: Eukaryota > Metazoa > Chordata > Mammalia > Primates > Lorisidae > Loris > Loris lydekkerianus. The sequence continues at coordinate 4,222 of CAUYPK010141777.1, read as the reverse complement.
CAATGAAGAATGTATCAGAAAAACTGGTAAGTACAGGAGAAGAAAGGAGCCAAACATTAGGGAAGATGCAGTGTGTGCTGGACCCCTGATGGTGTTGTGTAAACTTCTTGGTTCTTGATGTTTCTTTGCTTACAAAGTTTATGTGTGGACTCAGTCACTGGCCTTGGGACATTTGAAAACAAGACTGCTTGTTAGAAAATTAACAGTGTGAAACTTGACAAGCAAGCAGAGTGTTGCAAGACCAAGTGGGTGACTGCGAAATTAGGTATCACTTTACTTCCAGACCACATTCAATAGAAGACTGATTTATGCAATAGGTAAAAACAAACACAAGCACATTTATAAAAACACAATGTGTTATGCTTAGAACTTTCGGAAGAGAAGATAAATATTCTTCAATCTACTTATTCTCCATTAAAAGTGACTCCCTGGATGCACATCACAGGACAACTATAGATCTGAGTGCTCAAAATCTGTCCCTGAACCAGTTTCATATTGTTATTTAATAAAAGTAATCATAAGTTTATGTTTTCCTGAATAATTAATTTATCTTTGTGCCTGTGTGTTTGTATATGCTCCTTCCCCCCCCCCCCTATTTTTTTCAATAGTTTGTGGTACATCTGTGACCAGATGTCTCCTAATTTATTTTTTTAGGTTTTGTTTTCCTCCCCTGGCTGTGGGGAAGCGAGGTACTTCTCAGGTTCACACTTCCTGTGTGGAGAGAAGGAAGTTATAATCTCCTTTACTGTTTAGGGTTTTGCTCCTTTTTAAAATCATGACTGAGAGGGTTTGTCAATAAATTCTTTAGTGTTTAAAGTCTCAAGTCAAATTCATCTTTATGTTTCAAGCCAATTCTTACTCAAGTACTTTTAGGAAAATTATCTGAAGTTGGATTAAATTTTATTATAAGGAAAAAAATATAACAGAATCTCAGGAGTAGTATCAGAGATTGGCTTTATCTTCCTTTTGCCTTTTAATGATGTAGCCAGATGTAGACAGCAAAGTGCAGAATGATATTGCCACCGAGGTGAAGGAGCTATGGTTCAAAGACTCTTCAGAATGAGTAATTTGTCTTCAACTTGCTATAAAATAAGTCCTCATACTAATTGAAAGCTGCGAAGACCTGTTCATGCTCCTTCTAATTACTTCAGTTCCTAGAAATGTGGTTTATTTTTCATAAATCATTGCTAACACCAATCACAGGTATTTTACTCGCCATTTCAGAGAAGTTATTTGGCATAAGGGCTGAGTGGGGACAGAATTTTCTTCAGACTACAGCAGGCCCTGCTGTAAAGAGTAACCAGCGTCATCCTAGGTCAGTCAGGGAGAAGTGATGTTGGACATTGTCAGATAATTCCAGCCTGTGGTGTCTACAGATGAGTGTGGTTGAGTTTGATTCCGCTGCACTTTAATGGGCAGGTGAGTTCCATTTTGGGGTTCAGGGCCCTGTTTTAGTACACACATGAATTTAGACAGGTGGAATTGCTGTTTCCATTATCTTGCCATTTTCAGCTGATTTGCCTAAACAATTGACTCATTTTTTAAATTTTATTTTACCAAGAAAGGGCCTTACTTAACGCATCAGCAAATTCTATCTGGCAGTGCCCTTTTTTTTTTGTCATCACAGGTTATGATCCAAATATGGGAGATTTAAATACATTTGAATTATTTCATGAAGTAACGTTCTTTCAGAGGACCTGTAGTTCTAATTCTCTGGAAGCTATCACCCTTCTGAACTTGAAAGCTGCCTGTTTCTCTGGCTGACCTACATTCCTGGCTCATTTTATCTCCAGGTCTCAGTAGATCACCTTGCTAAGGAGATAGAATACACTGACTTGGCTTCCCTTGCATTTCAGTTCTTCCTTGAGATGGGTGGGTGCTGGAGGATCATTCTTGTTGAAGACACGTGGTGGAAACTGAATTACACCCTCCCAGATTCTCAAGTTTTTAGTTACAAATCTTTGTTTCGCCAACTAGGAGAAAAAGATGAAGAGACAATTGAGCATAGCTTAGGGTGTTGCTTTAATACACCAAACAGTTTTGAATGGCATAGTCTATCTGATTTCATGAGAAGGAATGCAGGCATTTTGTCTATGATAATCACAAGTGTGTTCGGAAGGTAATAGCTGTGAAATCTCGCCTTACTGCTGTGGATTTTTAAGCAAAGGGAAGACTTGGAAGAGGAGAATCTTAAATTTTGAAAATAGTAACTTTCCCTGTTACTCTGACTTAGTTTCAATTCAGTGTTTCCATCCATGAAGATAATCCTGTGCAAAACAGCCACGGAAGCTGACGATAAGGGCTTCCTCAGGTAAAATAAGAAAGAACCACAGGAAAAAATTATTGCGATAGCAAATGGTAGCATCTTTTCAAGACTAAAAAAAGTGTTGCACTTAAAATCAGGAAAGCGAGAATTCCAGTGCACACTGGTTTATGGTGTTTCTGTCTTAATGGCTGTGTGCTCGCCTCAGCAGCACATGTACTAAAATTGGAACGATACAGAGAAGATTAGCATGGCCCCTGCGCAAGGATGACATGCACATTCGTGAAGCGTTCCATATTTACAAAAAAAAAAAAAAAGAAAGAAAGAAAGAAAGAAAAAAAAGAATGGCTGTAACAACTAAGGCATGACTTTCCAGACTTTGGATAGTGGGCTCCACAGATTCTTAGGTTCAGCAGGTCTGAGTCTTTAAAAAAAACCTCAAAATACATGAAAACAAAACAGGGAGCGTCACACCCAATATTTTTCTAGCTTGTTTTCTATATAGTTGGGTGATTGATTTGGAGTACCGGTATTTTAGCTTTATCCCTCATTCATCACAATGCATATAAAATACAGTGAGAACATTTATAATAGCGTCTATATTTGCTGTAATGGCCATCTAAACTTGTCCCCAAGGTCAGAATCGGATTACTCCCTTGGTTCCCAACTGCTGCTCTTATCCATGGGTTTATAGAGAACTTGGAAATATTTTTCTTTTAACTAATTTGATTTTCACCCTAGACGGTTATCTTTTGTATGTTAACTTTTCCCATGGCAATTTTAATTGATGTGGGAATCACTCCCTAAAGGACAGACCCTTCCCTGCCTTGAAATCAGGTTGGGTCTCTGTTCTTCTGCCTGTGAAGGTGGGTACCTTGCTCAGTCTCACATCTGTGAGCTGGGAAGTCGCAGCTGCCTATGTAAATAAGATACAAGATAATACTTGCAAAACCACTGTGGGAACTTATAGAATTGGTAGGTGTTCATTTTAAAATAGGGGAAAAGAGAAGAAATTACATTCCACTACCTACTAAATGCCCTAGCTTTCGTCAGGCACATTTCACGTACATTAGCTCCTTTAGTCTGACTCAGCATTAGTGGTTGTCATCCGGCATGTGAGAGAATTGTGGTCCAGGATGTAAGCTAGGGCATGCCCGATGTTCGGCTCTGGTAAACAATGGCATCTGGGTTTGAATTCAACTTTAATTCCAAAGCTTACACTCCTTCCATTACTATGTGCCATCAAATATCTTATAAAATAGAAGATACGTCTAGTTTCTGTTATCTCTAGTTATCACTAGTTATCTGAAATGCAGTCTTGAAAAGCAGTGAGTGTAGGTTTTGAGAAACCTTTTAAAATGGCCCTGCAGAGGTTATGAAGAGACTGGAAATGGTTGCCTTAGGACTGATACCTACGGACTTCTGGCCCCCAAGAAAAACTACAGGGCTTTGCTTTGGGAATTGTGTCACATCCAGAGGTTTCCTTATTTGTTCATTGAGAGGGCTGGATGAAATGATTTGTAAGGTTGTACTGAGTTCCAGCATTCCAATGGTGTAAGAAGGAAATAAAACATATCCGTTCTCCCCTCCCTCCCTCCCTCCCCCACTCCCTCCCTCCCTCCCTCCCTCCTTCCTTCCTTCCTTTCTTCCTTTCCTCTCTCCTCCCTCCCTCCCTCCCTCCCTCCTTCCTTCCTTCCGTCTCTCCCCCCTCCCTCCTTCCTTCCATCCTTCCTTCCTTCCGTCTCCACCCTCCCTCCCTCCCTCCTTCCTTCCTTCCTTCCTTCCTTCCTTCCTTCCCTCCTTCCTTCCTTCCTTCCTTCCTTCTCTCCTTCCTCCCTCCCTCCCTCCCTCCTTCCTTCCCTCCTTCCTTCCCTCCCTCCTTCCTTCCGTCACTCCCCCCTCCCTCCCTCCCTCCCTTCCTCCTTCCTTCCCTCCTTCCTTCCTTCCTTCCCTCCCTGT
>CAUYPK010141776.1:0-72680 GCA_963574355.1 Loris lydekkerianus | reverse complement strand
GCAAAATCTACAAACACATGAAAAAAAGCTCATCATCCTTAATCATCAGAGAAATGCAAATCAAAACTACTTTGAGATATCACCTAACCCCAGTAAGAGTAGCCCACATAACAAAATCCCAAAACCAGACATGTTGGTGTGAATGTGGAGGAAAGGGCACACTTCTACACTGCTGGTGGGAATGCCCACTAATATGTTCCTTTTGGAAGGATATTTGGAGAATACTTAGAGATCTAAAAATAGACCTGCCATTTGATCCTATAATTCCTTTACTAGGTTTATACTCAGAAGACCAAAAGTCACAATATAACAAAGACATCTGTACCAGAATGTTTATTGCAGCCCAATTCTTAATTGCTAAGTCATGGAAGAAGCCCAAGTGCCCATCGACCCACGAATGGACTAGTAAATTGTGGTACATGTATACCATGGAATACTATGTAGCCTTAAAGAAAAATGGAGACTTTACCTCTTTCATGTTTACATGGATGGAGTTGGAACATATTCTTCTTAGCAAATTATCTCAGGAATGGAAGAAAAAGTATCCAATGTACTCAGCCCTACTATGAAGTTAAATTATAGTTTTCACAGGAAGGCTATAACCCAACTATAGCACAAGACTATGGGGAAAGGGCCAAGGAAGGGGAAGGGAGGGGGGAGGTTTTGGTGTAGGGAGGGTAATGGGTGGGGCCACATCTATGGTGCATGTTAGAATGGGTACAGGCGATTGCACTAATGTACACAGCTATGATTTAACAATTAAAAAAAAAAATTAAAAAAAAAAAAAAAGACTAGCAGCAGGTGCCTGGGAATAGTCAGCTCACCGAGACAGCAGAAGTTACATGACATCATAAAAGAATTAAAACGTCATTAATTTCCCCATAAAACAAACATTTCCCTCTTTTAAACTCCAAAGTGTTTTTAAGCAAAGTATCTTAGATGTGAATCTTTCTGAAATGTAATGCCACTTTCTTTAAAAATAGTGTGTTTACTGAATTTTAGTTCATTTTTATCTGTATCCTTCCTTCTCCCCGGAATGACCCACATACCTGGACAATCCCCACTTGTTCTTTAGGGCAAGCTCACGTAGTCCCTCTTCTTGGAATCCTTCCCCCAGATCCCTCAGGCTAGGTGAGTTCTCCATTCACAGATCCAAGGCATTTCTGTGAGGGTCTATTGTAACCACGTGTCATAAGTTATCAAGTCATCATGTTCCCATGTTTTATTCTTAATTATTAATAACAACTGTTTTTATTTCAAAAGACAGAAAGCCATCTCTAGTTGGCTCAGGAAAGAAAGAGACTTTATCAGCAATTGAAAAATTCCTAGATTTGGTGCTTATATGATGTATTCAGGAATCGAACTTGTCCTGTAACCAAGGTCAAGCTTGCGCCACCTGCCACAAGATAGAAGTACATCAAGAGAGAAAGTGTTCGGATAAGGAAAGTGACTTTTATTTAGAAAGCCAGCAAGCCCAGAAGATGGCATACTAACGTCTCAAAGAACTATCTTAAGTTAGTATGAACTTTAGGTTCCTTTTTATTAAGAAAAGGAAAAGAAGGAGGTTGAGTTGCAAGAGGTAACTGAGGGCCTCAGAATCTGGCTGTCAGTGAAGGTCTAAGGAGGTTGTAAAATTTCACTGCTCTTGGTCAAGTAATGTTGGAAGACAAAGGTCTAAAATCTTTACCACAGCATTATTCTCATCTCCTCAGGAGTCAGTTTTGGAACAGGGACAATTGTTACCTTTCTTCAAGCTAAGTGCAGGGCTCAGCAGAAGCTTTTAACCTAAAGGATATTACTGCAGGGGGTCAGAAGCAAAATGAAGCTTGTTATGCTCAGCCTCCTTTCCACTGTTACAGTCACAACTCTCAGTGCCACGTTCCTCTTTCCTGGCTTCACTCTCTAGAAAGGATGGTCCCCAGAATCCCTAGGCTTTCACCTCGCCTCTTAGCAACACTGGTAGAAGGGAAAACTCCTTTGTACCAAGAGTTCTAGCAAAAGTTCCAGGACTGACATGGGTCACCTTCCAACCCTGAACCAATCTTTATGTCTGGGACAACATGAAATGATGCTGGTCTGTGCTCTGATGGGCCAGGCCTCATTCATCTGCCCAGCCCGGAGCCAGGGAGTGAAATTGGCTCCTTCCTCCAAATCCCTGGGCCTAGAAAACGTGAGGATCCCATGATCAAGATTAGGAGAAATACATAGGTCACTACAAAAGTTTTAGGAGAGGCTGTGGTATGGTCCATTATTTCACTTCCAAGAGACACAGTCAACAACGTTCTGATTCACCAAGTTTCAACTTGGTCAGGTTTATCTGTGTTGCTGGGAGGCCTTCATGTGTTTCCATTTGCACAGATTTTATATTTCTTGATTTTGGTGCATCTCAAAACTTTCCTAATGACCTATGTAGATGCAGGGCAAGCCACCAACAACAGAGATCCAGTTCCACAGGCTCCCTGGAGAGCAGGACCCTTCCTTCTTTGCTGATCCTTGCATCCTCATCTCCTCACAGTGCCAAGCAGGTAGAAGGCAGCTCAGGTTAAACTAAGCAGTTTAAAAAATAAATGCAGTTGGGGTATCACCAAAATTACCTCATGTCATAAGGCGTGATGTCCTCAGATGCCTCTCTAAGATCCAATGCCCACAGTCCACTGGATGCTGCAGGTATTACACACAGATTACTGGCCCCTAAGACAGATCCAAAGGCACGTCTTTTTTCAGAGAGATGATTCTCAGCTCTAGACATGACTATCAGTATAAAGTGCCATCAGCCATTTAATTAGGAATCCCAGGAGATAGTCCGAGGACACTGCAGGAAGACAAAGCCAGCAAGACGGGGAAGTGGAAATGTCACCCTTGTTAGTGCCACGACTCATAGAAGGCTGCTCCCTCCCAGGGCCTGGTGAGTGTCCAAGGACAGGTTCCTGCAAGAGCCTGAAGTGCATGTACAGCAGGTGCAGAGCGTTGGGCTGGGGTGGGGAGCTACTGAATTGAGAAACCAAGCAGAGGGAGAAAGACCAACTCCAGGGCAGACTCCAGCTCCACCTCCCTGCCTTCCAAGGTGATCTTGAAATGTACGTGTTGTGGCTATTGCTTATTTATTTCCCATTTATATTAATGTGCCCTTAATACACGCAGCTTCTAACTATTATAGGCACAGGCCCTCTGACCAAGCGAAAAGGCAGTTAAAAATACTTAGTGACACGCAATCCCCTTCTTTCCCTCGGGACCCTGCCAGCTCCCCCTGCTCCTCTCTCTCTCCACACACACCAGTCAGCCCACACTGCAGAAAGGGAGACTTGGCAAATGTTGTACCCTCAGATCCTCCTACTCCCACCTGTCATAAACCGAAGGCCCTGACCGGCCAGGAAGGCACCAGCTTGTTCAAGTTGGGGAACTTGTGGGTTGTACCAGGAAGGGCAGTGGACCCAGCTGAAGTCCTGAGTTCATGTCAAGACTTGGTAACTTGGGCAGGTTGGCCCATGAGTCTCTTCAATTTCCTCATCTGTTAAAAATAAAAACAAAAGCAAAACCACAGAGGATTCTGTGGTCTCTAAAGTTCCTTCCCTGGAATTAATAAAAAAAAAAAAAAAACTTTAATTAAAAAATATATAAGCCCCTACCAACAGGGCTAGAGGGCTAGGTCTCGCTTTTTTTTTTTTTTTTTTTTTTTTTTTGTCAGAGTCTCACTATGTCCCCCTTGGTAAAGTGCCATGTCACAGTTTACAGCAACCTCAAATTCTTGGGCTTAAGTGATTCTCTTGCCTCAGCCTCCCAAGTAGCTGGGACTACAGGTAGCCACCACAACACCCACTATTTTTTTGTTGTTGTTGCAGTTGTCATTGTTGTTTAGCTGGCCCAGGTCAGGCTCAAATCTGCCAACCTTGGTGCACATGGCTGGCGCCGTAATCACTGTGCTACAGGTGCCAAGCCAGGGCTAGGTCTCCTGGGCATTCAGTTCCCTGTTTGCAAGGAAGAGAAACTAGTTCTGACTAAGCTAAGCATAAGGTGTATTGAGGTGGGATAAGATTGGAGAGAGTTTGTAGGGCCAGGCTTGGAAACGGCATGAACCAAAGCAGATCCAGAGAAAGTGCCTAGGTACCGCACCTGTGCCACCATGGGAGCATCTGGCCAGGACCTGGCTGCTGGAGTGCCTTATGCAGTATACAGTCTCTTTCTTAAGAAGGAATCACCTATTTCAGCCGTCCCCAACCTTTTTGCCACCAGGGACCAGTTTCATGGGAGACAATTTTGAGCACACACGTTAGCACTCTAGATCCCTCACTTACACAGTTTACAGTAGGGTTTATGCTCCCATGAGAATCTGAGGCTGCTCCTGATCTGACAGGAGGTGGAGCTCAGGTAGCGATGCGAGTGATGGGGAGTGGCTGTAAATACAGATGAAGCTTCACTGGCTACCCTGCCCATCACTCACCTCCTGCTGCACAGCTCAGTTCCTAACAGGCCACAGACTAGTATCAGTCCGAGGCCCAAGGGGCGAAGACCACACACTTACATGGCCTAGACTGGGGCTTGGAATGGCAGGACTCTGATGATGTTGCCCTAAGACTTTATCTTACAAGGAGAGAGAAACTCCTCAAGGGGGATCAGAGGGCCCTTCAGAACAGAAAGAGATACCAGGGATCCATCATATGCTGCCATTTGGACCACACCCTTAAAGAGGGTCAAGGTCACAGTGACTGACTCAGTTCCTAAACAACAGGTCCTATTCTATCTGTTTTTCCACTGTGCTTTGCAATTTTTCCAGGATGACCAAGAGCACCCTGATTGTTAATCCCTCATCAAGTAACTTGTGTAGAGATCTGCTACATATCTAACAAGGTTAGCCAAGCAGACATCCCAGGCAGTGCTGGAGTGCAATATGGCCTACCAAACTGCTTTTGCAAACATGTTAAAATGGTAATGCCTGTTGAACTAGGCAAGCCCCTCTGAAATTTGCAGAAGCAAGGTTGATCTTAAGATCAGAGGTTAAATCTGAGTTTTCCGTGGAGCAACAGCTTCTTAGCACCCACACTGGCAAGCAGCTCTGTGTCTTATCGTCCCTGAGGCTGCTCCACATTCTCCACACGACCCCCTCATTCCAGCCCCCTCCACACTGCACCTTCACCTTCTGCAATATTTTTCAGCCTCTTTATTATGAACACAGCATCAGCCCCTGAGGCTGAGCCACAGACCGGCATTACTGGTGGATGAGAACAGCCTCTCCCCCTATACGCTCCACTCTGCCCCACCTCCTGCGTCCCTCTCCCACCCCCAGTCTCTGAGGCCGCCCATAGCCCCTGCAGGTTAAGCAAAGAGGAGATTAGAAATTATCTAAATCATAACAATTCCATGGCAGCTTTTGTTTGATTGCAGGGTCTGCTGAACTAAACTGTCCAGCTGGGTAATTGAAGGAAACATATTTATTGAAATTCACAAGCTTACAGTTATACTTAGCCCCTGGATATCAGCAAAGCTGACCTGAAAGAGAATCAAAAGCCCCTTGCAGCATTCCAAGTAATCGTTCTGTACATGCCCTTTGGGATTTAAGTCTCTGGTGGATAGAGGGAGCTTTGATTCTCCACACTCCTGGTGCCTTTCAGAGGCTGACAGCTACCAACAGGGCTACCAGGACCCGGGCAGGAGATAAAAACGCAACCCACCAAGGCTGACATTTCCCCCTCATAAAAGACTTTGCCCAAGAGGTGTCAGCAACATGGCCTTGCTTTTCGGATTTCATTTTTATGTTCGGAAAGAGGAAGGCTTTGATCAGCTGGCAAGTCCACTCTGAGTGACAGCTACAGTTAGTAGCAGAGGGGTTTCTAGAATGAGCACCTAAGATCCCACCTAGGCAAGGTCACCCTGCGCCCTGCACAGCTTCACCAAGACCAGCTGAGAACAACATTAGGCTAAGACAAAGCGTGGTATGTATTACATACAAATACACATGTTTTCTTTTAATGTAAAGGAGGGCAAACAGCAATGCTATTCCCCACCCAGCTGCAATAGAATGTCAGGTCTTTAGAATTCAGAGAAATATCTTCAGACATCAGAACATGTCTCCTGCCAGAGGTTGCAATGCTTCTCCTAAGCCCCCATGATCTAAACCCGGATTTTAATTAGGCTTCAATTCATAAGCCCATGCACAGTTGAAGTTTGTGAGGCCACATTTGGGTTCATCAGGGAAGTACAGCATGTGGTGTTTGGTGAGGGCTCTGGTGGAAGGGGCAGCAGCAATTGTGCAAGGGGCCATCTCCAAGTTCAGCTGTCAGAGGTGTAGCTGGTAAGGAGCCCTCTCTCTGCTAAACAGGCTGGCCTCTGTGTGACACCTGACAGGCAGAAACCAGCCTGGATGGAGACTTGTCAAGGCTTCGTTGGCCTCTTGGCCAGCACGTCATGAGCAGGTCATGAGATATCTCACGATCCAACCGCCGGAATTATATTTTGACAAAGGTTCATGCTAAATCTGTACCCTTAGTTTGGAGATATATTTCCTTGGAGATCCCATCCAATCATTTCACATTTTATTGGGGGTTATTTAAAGCACCAACATCAAATAAATCACTGGGCTGTAAGTACTGGAAATGTCTAGAATGGGTCCACAACCTTGGCATTGAGACTTTTCCTATATTCATGCATGATCCCCAATAAAAAGCAACAAAAGACAGATGTCAAACTGACACAAAACCTATTTACTGGGGGAACATTGAAAGTAAATATTGTGTCATCAAGAGGAACACAGGCTGGCATCACTAGAGAGTCCGTCCTACATGAGGAAAACACAAAATGTTCTTAAGCAGTAATAGGACCAAACCAAAAGAAGAAAAGAGAAGTGAATTAATGACAAACCAAAGTATGGTTGACTTCAGACTCTGACACCTTCACAGGCATTCTGGGTGGCTCCCCCCACCTGGAACTGAGTGTTCCCAGCCCTGGGCCAGGAGCACTCAGAGCTTCCCCATACGGCTATCTGAAATTACACCTAAAGTTTGTTAATCAGTTCTCTGAATTGGCAGTAAAGTTCATGCCTGCATTCCCAGCAACAAAAGAGTTCCTGAAGTAAAATAGATTGCATAAATCCTGTTTAAGGGAATTAGGAGAACAAACTGATTTTAAAGACTTCAGCCCATTAATCCTTGGAATAAAGATGGATACAGCCAATTACCAATGGGCTTCAGAGAGCTTCCAAAATGGTCCTCCAGGGCCTCTACTCAGAAACACTTCGTCAGCAATTAGTGGTGGTGTGTATATCTGAAATTCAGTGTAAGAAGTTAAGGGCTTTTTTAAAAAAGTAACTTGGATTAGTCTCCCCTCCCCCCAACAGGGGGTTTTGTCTGCTTTAAAGAAATCCAATCTACAAAGGAAACCTAGATTTATAAAATATATATAACAAAAAAAGATTTGCTGTAATATTCCTATAAATAGTAAGTAACCCCTACTGAATCTAAAATTTTACCTTTCTAAAAAAAAATAAGCTTAAGAACAACTTCTTAGGAAGATGTCAGTTATATAAAGTGCTCATATCTATGGGGCAGATTTGTGTCAGCAAGTCTAGGACATTTTCTATGCCCTCTTGTGAGACCAGCACTGGCACGAGGACAGACACTGTGGCTTTGCGTGGGCTGTGATGCCCTGGATTGATTGTATGGGAACAACGCCTGATCCTCCTTGCTGCTAAATGGGGTGTGTTTGCCTGTGTAGTGCGGCCATCCATTTGTGCACCCAGCGTGGTAGTGGGATTGAGCACCTGCCATGCACACAGCATGTCCACGCACCTATACACAGACATGAATGTATGCGTGAGACACACGGAGTGTCTAGGAAGTGACCACCAATCTTTAGTGGAACTTTGTTAATGTGTTTTCATGGGCATCAATTACCTTTCAGGGTGTCTCCTCTCTCCACCTGGACTCATTATGTGGAGCTGTCATCAGGATGTCCACCCTCTCCTGGTCAGTTAAAGGGCCAGGCCACTTGGATGCTCCTTCTCTGAATGTAACTAAAAATGTTGGCAGTTCCAGGCCAACCATGCTCCACTTTTTGTGTATCTGCTGCAAAATGGTAGCTACACTTCCGCTCCCTACCAGATGTGCAACTGGCCAGCTTTTCCTCCCTCTGTGACTCTCTAATAGTTTCTAATACATTCTCTCCTGCAAAGTCAGCTACAGCCGCTTTCTGTTGCTTGTAACCAAATCATGGTACTAGAGCTTGAGCCTTACACTGTTTCAAAAACGTTCCCCAGCAAAGAAGCTAAGCCTCGTGACAATTTTCTTACAGCTTACAGTTCACCTGATTTGGGCCTCCTTTTCTGCAGTTTTAGAGGAAATGGTGTCTCTCCTCTTTGCAACTGATCCTGCCACTCAGTAGGGTGGCCAAGTCATCTAGGTTTGCCTACAACTATTTTAAGAGCAAACGTCCCATGTCCTGACAGCTCCCTTGGTCTCCATAAACCAAAGGCAACTGTAACTCAGAGCTTTTATCCCATCTCTTTCTGCATAATAGTGGAAGTTTTCTCCACCCCTAACCAATCATGTAAGCCTTTGCTCTGATTATCCACCCTCACCCCCACCTCCTCACAACCTCAGAGAGTTTATGGAGTAGCTGGTATAACTCATTCCTGCAGTCTTAAAACTACACTCTGACTGCTTTCCCAGCACCACTGCTCTTCAAGCAACATATTCCAAACTAAAGTCATTCTCCTCTCACAAACACCAGTTCCCTGTGCAGATCGCCACTACCACTTTGGAAGCAACATGTCTCGATGGCAACGTGACAGTAAATACTAAAACTACCCATTCGCCCTAGAGAAACACCTGCATGTCTGTAAAGCAAGCAGACACAAGGACATTCACTAGAGAGTGTTTACAATGGCAAAAGAAGCAAACTACCCAATACTATATTAATAAAGCATAACAGATAAATAGATAAATAAACTATGGAATAAATAAATAAACTGTGGAATCCAGGCATCAATGAGAAAGAACAATAATTGCTAACTTATATAAACTATGTTGGGACACTGTTCTGAGTTCTTAAATGAATAGAGAAGTCTGTAAAAATACTTCTCGAAATAGTAAGAGTCTGTCCCTCAATGAAGAGAATTGCCTTTACTGGGAGGAATGAATAATGACTAGTGTTTTTGTTCTTCTTGGGGCCATATTTGCATATATCATTTGAGTAATAAATATAAATTTAGAAAAAGGAAACGTGATTCCCCCATTCCATTCCCCACCTCTGCTAATCCCACCATCTTTTTCTGTAATCACTTGGACCCAGACCCGTAGTGTTAGTCTTCGACATTTCCCCTCCCTTTGTTTCTCCCCTATAATCAATGAGTTTTCAAGCCCTATTAAATCCTTCTTGAGATCAATGTTTGGATCAATGTGCTGGAAATTGCTGTTAATAGGCCAATGTTACCTGAAAGGAGTAGCCGATCAAATGTGTAAACATGAAAATCAATAATAAATAACTTGGTTGGAATCAACTCACACAGACTCAGCAGTGCCTGAAGGAAACCTGTGGGTGGGTGATGGGAAAGCACGGGCCTTGGAGAATCTGAGAAGGCTGGGGAGGGAGACAGAGGGTTAGGAGCCTAAGCACCACTTTTGCTACACACTTTGACAGGGAGGAGATCCATGTAGAAGAGACCCTATAGGAAATTCTGGAAGATTTCTAAATCTCAGAATAAAGCCAATAGCTGCTGATTAGAAAGGTCCTTAGAGGCCGTCCTCATCTGCCAAGCAGATCTTGCGTAACTTGAGGCCAAGAGCAGTAGTGTCCCAAATCCTTAGAGAGGCTTGCCACAGAGCAGGGATTTAGTAAATATTGGTGGAATGGATGAAATATACAGATCTGGAAACGGAGGCACAAGATGTGTAGTTATTGGACTCAGTTCACAGAGCAAGAAAGGGCAGAGCTGGGAATCAGTGGTAGGTGTCCTGCAGTCCTAATCTGAGCTGTCTCACCACATCACCCGGATGACCCTTGCCCCTTCCCTGGGGGCTACCAGACTGCCTTCTCCATACAAACCCCCTCCAGCAGGCGCGAGGCACACCCACACCATTTTTCCCTGCTGCACTGTCTCAAGATTCATTTGTAAAGCGTAAGCGCTCGGCCCTCTCATTAGCCGCAAGCCGGAATCAGCTACTCCACTTTCACCCCACAGAGGAAAAGGGGCTTCCTGTCTCTTGTACACTTTCTCTTTATAGCACGCAACTCTTACAACCCCTTGCACTGCTTGCAAGTGTCTCCAAGAAGCACAGGACGACAGGAAATCAGCAAGGTATTCATTGGAAGAAGCAAAATTGTCCTTCCCACCTTCCCCCGAGCTCTGATCTCCGGGCAGTGAGCAGAATAGAAGGTCTCTTTGTGGACTAGAGACTCTGGGTGTGGGGTAAGGTTTACACAGACTCCCTGCAGAGCATTGTGTATCTGATTGTTCTTCCCGTATCTGAGCCCTCAACGCCACTCCTTTCCATGAGCTTGCTGAGAAACTCCCATTCCACCTTCACGACTTCTCTCCTAACAGAAGTCCTCCTTGCCTTCCGTCAAAGCTAAATGTCACTGATCTGAGAGCTGACAGAGAAAGTTTGGCTTTTCTAGGGGTGGAAGCTATGCTCTTGAGCACTGAGGGATCTTTGTGTGAACAAGTGAATTTTTCAGGACAAATTTTTTTTCAATGCTCCCACAAAGTCTGAGCAGAAAATGTTGCATTATATTGAATTGTGAAGAACATGAATCACTGCTTAGAGGTAATAACTGTGATCCAGATAGTCTTCACTTTGGTCCCAAGAGGGAAGACCACTCTCCTAGGGAGGGAGAAAGAGGCTCCAGGCCCCCCAAGAGCCCTCAATTCATGCCCCATCTTCACCTTGCTTCCAGGCAGGACTCGAGACTGGATAGTGGGAAAGGACCTGCTGGAAGCACTAGTCAGCAATCAATGCTTGCACCCCACTCCTGGTACCAGGCCACAAAATTCAGTTCTCTAGGGCTATTCACTGGAGAGTTCACCATATTTGCTTTCCTTGAGAAATGCCTCCGAAGCTCCAATATCACTCCTCCTAGCTCCTCAATCCTTTCCATCTTCAAGGAGAACCCAGCTAAGAGTTAGGAAGAGCAATCAGAAGGCACTAATTAAGAAATTTCTGTGGTGCATCAGTAGCTCAGATGCTGATTTAAAAGATATAATAAATATTTCAAAAATCTCAGACTTCGATGTGAAAAAGAAATGTAGCTTTCTTAATTTCTTGAGCTGACTTTCTGGTTCTGAGCCTCTAATCTGCCCTGGAGCAAGTAAAAATAATACAATCCATTCAGAGATTTTAGATTCTAACATGATTTTTAAAATTAAATCTGGGATCATTCACTCTTTCTCAGTGTAATTTAAAAATTATAAACATGCCATTTCTCTCTGCATCTTTGTTTTTTCCAACCACCTCTATCTTCCGGGGGCATTGAGTGGGCCTGCTGGCCACAGGTCAGGGTGACAGCAGGGAGATCACCCTTATAGTTGGCTCAACTCTGACAGGGCCGGGAAGGAGCAGTTCTTCCTGGTGTCTCATTAGCTGCCTCCTTGTTGGTAGACTCCTGTGTCCTCTCTGCCCATGCTCTTGGTGCTGTCTGGAGAGCTGGCTCTGGCCATAGGAAGCAAGCAAGTTCTCCTAAGGAAAGTTAGTTCTGCGATCCTTATCAAGGAAGACCCACCTTACGAGATTCTGGGGCACTGTTTATTCTTTCCATCCAACTCTGGCTGTCCAGAGCCCGACTGCATGGCTCTAAGGCCAGCACGGTGGTCTCTGAAAACCTTGTGCCCTTCATATCCCTCAACTTAGCACTGGGAGAAATTTTGGGAACCTTATTCCTTTGACTTTGGCATAAATTTAAGAAGGAGTCTAGGTCTCAGAGCCTGCCTGCATGATCCACATGATCAGCGTACGTAGGTTCAAAGCCAAGGAATGACTTGGCACCCTCCCTTATTCACAAAAACTCTTTAATACACCCAAGACCACGAAGGGCAGAGAATGGAGCCAGCAAAAGGTAGGTACTAAGGTGTCCTTACTGTAAACTAATGAAATTCAAGCTTAAATACTCTCCACCCACACAGCCCATTTCCACAGGGCTGGGAGGGACCCAGCAATGTTTTCATTGTAAAGTTTTCAAAAGTCAAATATTTTAATCTTGGGCGCTTAGGACCACTCTTCTAGTCTGACGTCTCTTTTACTGCACCTCCTCTCATACCTGCTGACACCAGGATGGCCATGAGCATTTGGGGGATACAGTTAAAGGTAAGTTCAGTGAAGAATGCAGTTTGAGTTTAGCAGGAGATACTATTTACATGGTGTATAATCACTTCCACATGTACCAAAGCTGTTGCTAGCTGTTCTGATACAGGACTTGCTTCCGAGGAGAATCCTAATGTCCACTGTGCCAATCACCAGGGTCTTCATGTTGTACAACAAGGTGTGGGGCCAGAGTTGTGTCATCATGTGAACACGCACCACTGCTCTCAGCAAAGAAGACGCGGGGACGGCAGGAGCAAAACTAAGACCTGTCATATTTGGCACCAGAAGCTAGTCTGGGGAACGTTCTCTCCATTGCACCAGACAAATAATTTTGTAAGTGAAAGATTTGTTCTTCATCAATATAATTGATGAAGCCCTTTCCTATCAGAAATAGACTGTGAATAAAAGCAAGCCGCCCCACCCTTCTTTTCTAATGCTTTTCTTTTTTGGAGTTTTTCAGGCAGTCTTTCTTTTTTTTAATTAAATCATAACTGTGTACATTAATGCATTTATGGGGTACAATGTGCTGATTTTATATACAATTTGAAATGCTTACATCAAACTGGTTAACACAGCCTTCACCTCACTTACTTAATTGTCGTGTGAAGACAATACTGTGCTCTTAATAGATTTGACATGTACCCTATCTGTTCATTTTTACATATGATCTTTTCAATTAAATAAATAAATGCATTGATTGACTAGATTCTAATTCTGATCTCAAGCAGAAATGTAACGTCTCTTGACACTGTGTCATCATCTGTAAATGGAGTTAATGTCTGTCTTGCACAGTTGTGGTGAAAATCACATGAACTTCACAGAGTTTGGAAGATATTTCTTTGATGTTTAAATAAGCAACAGCAGAATTATCAAACACGTAGTTAATTTCATCTATATGCAGGTCACTTCTAAGACGCAGTTTCTAAGTTTGCATTGTCTCTAAAAGTAGGTCTTCCTGTGCCATTCAATGTGGATAAATATGGTGGCCTGGTGGAAACACAGAACTATGGGGGAGAAACACTGACAAACCTTCTAGGGGTTTGGCTAAAATTCCAGGCACAGGAGGAAGGAACAGAAAATTGTCTGTACATTTCCTTTTATTCAGAAAAATATGAGCTAAAGCAGGAACCTCAGCTCCTATTGTTGGGAGCAGCAGGGAATATTAGGGGCTTTGTGTGCTGAATATATATTTTTTAGTATTATCTTGTAAAGACCAGCAAATTTGGCTTCATAACGGTGAGATCAAGCATGGCAAATTTACTTACATTCTTGGAGTGCATTACTGGCTCACACAGCTTCTCTGTATATTTCACCCTATAAAAGGATTTAATAACCTCTTTGCTGCACTCTCTGGGTAAAAAGCAAGGGAAAAAAAGTATGAGTGGATTTGATGAATTACCACTTGTCTTGGGCATAGGACAAAGCTCATTTGGTTGTTGCAAAAACAGAAAATTGGCAACCCCTGTGGGGTTTTAAAGCTGATGTAGCTTAGGAAACAGGTGTGCTTGTCCTCCTGACCTCTGAAGCCTTAAGAATCCTGCCTGTGGGCACCACTGCTCACTTGAGCAGGCACTCACAAGGACGGGTGCAAAAGGAATAAACACAAATATCTGATCCTTGACTCTGAGTGACTGGAGGGCATAAGCAGGAGCCCAGCCCACTGGCAGAGCTTAACAATTCTTTGATTCAGTGGGTATTAGAATTGATTTGGTTGTATAAGAGAGCACTGAACCCCCAAATCTTGTCCTAGCAAAACTTAACTCACCATGATTAAAGCAGATTCACGATTCCCAGCACATTACCTCTTACCTCTCTCCAGATGAAGATGGGCCTCAGAACGTGAGAGCCAGAGTGCAGATAGGCCTGGACCTCTGGTCCAGGGGAGTCCTCATAGTGGGGTGCGCGTGTGGTGGGTCCCATACCCTGACATTTTGTTATTACCAAACATTTGCTGAGGTCTCCCTCTTGGCTCTTTAGGTAGCAATGCTGTCCAAGTGGCCAAGGCTGGGGAGAACTCAGCAGACAAGCCCATCACTGCCCAAGTCCTCCCTGAGTTTGTCCATCTCCATGAAGGACACTTTAACTTCTCCTACAGATTCCAGGCTGAAAAAGAAAATTACTTTGCATAACACTTCCAGCTTTGCAGGATTTTCCCTTTGTGGGGGGCTGGTTCTTTCACTCGGTGAAGGTCAAGGACTCAAGGGGTTTGAGTCTGGCTAGATCAGTAGCTCATGGTCCTCACCACCTGTTAGAAACGCTGCAGGAGCTTTTAAAAATGTCAGTGCCTGTGCCACCACTGGACATGTTCATGTGGGTGGACCAGGGTGGGGCCCAGGGAATCCAGAGCATCTGGAAAGCTCCACAGATGTGTCTGATGGGAGGACTGGTGAGAGAACCTGCCAAGAGTGGTGAGGTGCCTTTAGAAGAGACCAAGGAATCGTCTCTAGCCACACGTGTAAACACCGACCCTGAGTCCCTGAACTGCGGGGACAGGGACAGCAATTTATTCTGTGGCTAATGAAGCTAGAAAGACCTTTCCTGAAATGCTTACTTAGAGGCCCTGAATGTGCCCATCTGCTCAGAACTGACTGGTGCTTCATTAAGGATGTGACCTAAAGTAAAGGCTGGGCACAGAGGAGGGGATGTCAGAAAGGAAAGCCGGAGACTTGGAGGTTGGGGTGACTCAGTAATCAGACCCAATTCTGGGCCCATGACTGCCCCCATCTGCCTTAATGGACTCAAAATGCAAATAGTCCTTTAATGCTTACCAAGTTCATGTTCCCTTGGGTGACACGCTCCCCCCTTCTTCATAGACACTAAATCAAACATCCCCTCATGGTTTTCTCTTCTCCCTGACTGTACTTTCTCTGACTCTGTTGCTTCCTTTTTCTCTGCCTGAACCTTAATCGTTCTGTTCCACTGCAGCCCTCAGAGTTCTCTGTCTCCCCCAAGCTTCTCTTGTCCCCCATGTTCTATATGGGTGAGCTCTCCTGCCATACACAAGTGACGACTTCCACTTCCATCAGCCCCAGCCCAGAACTTTCCCTGAGATGTGCTTCCTGCCAGATGACCTCTCCCATTGGATGTCCCACTGACATCTATGTCTAATAGTGCAAAGCAGAACTCAAAACTCATTTCTCCCCGCCAAGTGCCCTGCTTTCATGAAAGGTGCATCACCCACCCCAAAGCAAGCCAGAAACCTGGCAGTCATCGAGGACTCCAAGTTCATTTCTCTCCAAGTTCTCTTGATCTTTCTACTCAAATTCAACCACTTTACCTGTGCCGATGGTTCAGGCTACCATCATCTTGGCTGGAATGATTTCAGTTGTCTCCTAAAACATTTCCACTTTCCCAACCTGCTTCTTTCCGAGCTCTTCTCTGTACCCAGAGTCAGAGTGGCTTTCCAAATATGCTTGATTTATTCATTCTTTCCCTTCCTTAAAACCCTTCAGGGCCCCCCCCCCCCCATAGTCCGTGGGGTAAAATCCAAACTCTATCACAAACCCCTGTCTCTGCTTGTCTCTGGGGCAGTGTTTCCACCTCCTCCTCACTGCCCGCCACACACCCCGGCCATGCTGTCTGCCTGGGTCTCCCTCCATCCGTGTTGTTGACTCTGTTCATCCCTCCGGCCGCAGCACTTTCTACTTACCACCCTCATCCCTGATTGCTGCTTTACTGGTCTGTCTGCCCAAGGAGATCGTGAGCTCCTTTAAGACAGATGCTAGAATTTAAAGGTGCCCATGATCAGGCCACTCTCTCCTTCAAGGTCAGAATCAACTGAGGCAAAAATCAGGTGGGAACCACAACATTAACAGTGAGAAGTCATCGGGGGAAAAGAAGCTTAGTCCTTGCTCCCTATAATTACCTCTCAATGGTACTGACCTCCCAGTTTTACATTATCTCCCTGAAACCATCTATATTGAAATAATGTAGAACCATAAGGTTTAAATAGTAATCAAAGTTTGGTTTTACAAAAGTATAGAGACCGTCTTAAGCTAACCAGCCGCTTGTTCCCTGATTTCCTTACTGGTGTAACTGGTTACTGCCCAATGGTACCGTCCTCCCCAATAGATCCAGGTCTGTGACTCCCCCATTATCTCGGGAGATAACACTGCCAAGGTAAAGCCCAAGACTTGTGCTTTTCCAGGTAACATTGCTATTATAAAGCCTAACACTGCCAAGGTAAAGCCCGAGACTTGTGCTTTTCTAGGTAACATTGCTATTATAAAGCCTCACACTGGTCTTTGAAGTGCTTTATGGCCACCTGTGTTTTTCAGGCTGTGCATTCTGGGGGAACCCATTCAGTCCTGACCCATGGATAAATGTGGGAAGGGATCCAACAGCTTTGAGAATCCCCACCCAGGAAATCTCCCAACTCAGAAGATAATCTCTGTTTCCCTCCCCTGTGAGTTCATCCTTTGCGGATCGTCAGACCCAATTCCCTAACCCTTTTGCCCACCAGCCTATCTTTAAAAACCCTTTCTCTCAAATTCTCAAAGAGATGGATTTAAGAAATTCGTCCTGTCTCCCTACACAGTACCTGTGATATTAGACTCTTTCTTTGCTGTAACCTCTACCATCTCAGTGTACTGGCTTCCTCCTGAGCCACAGGGAATGAACTTGGTTGGGATGTTAACACCCCACACACACCAGGGAGGGAAGAAGGGCAGCGTTTTCACTATATGGAGGAAGTAGGAATGAGCTTGTGCATAGCCAGGATGCAAAAGACTGGCAAGAGAGGGCTGAGCTGCAGGCCAGGTTTCTTTTTCCAGTGTTAGAAGTTGGATAAATCAACTCCTCCTTCCTGGAGAAGCAGCAATGGTATTGGGAAGAAGAATGGCCACTTTCTTCCTAGGAGAAAAAGGAAAAAATAGGTCCCTTCCACAGCAGCCATTATGTTCACTGCTTGGTACATGGAGGCCACCTTGGGGCACGTAGGAAAGACCTCCCCAAAGGTTCACAGGGTAAACAGAAGAAGCAAATTGCTAAGGGGTTTGTACAAGAGGCAAGGAACTTAATACCCTCCTTCCTAGAATGAAATTATGATCCCCTATCTAGATGCAGAGGATGTAATAGACTTGCTAATAAATCATGCGGTTGTTGCTTCTGAGGGAAGTCGTAACACTCATGAGATGCAGTGGAGAGAGCACGCCCTGCACTGTGCTTTGAGGTCAGTAGCCAGGGAAGCCCCCACGTCCTCTATTCACTCAACCCCAGTGACACCAACTTTGGAGACCTGTGGTGCCTCTCAGAACCACCATCCACATCCAATCCAAAAAGCAGAGAGTATCAACTTTACAGCACCCACTGGCTGGCTGTTCAGTGGGACTGCACCCAGCAGTTCAGCGATTTTCTCCCTGCTTGAAAGCAGGCATAGTATTAACTAAACCCTTAATATGATCATTCTGGGCTGTAAATCATACGGCCATGCTTAAAGAAATGTTTCATTTTCTGATCATAAATGACTTCTCTGGCTCAGTATTAAAACTGTCACATTACTAAAACTGTTTCTCTTCAGACGGGAGCAAAAACTTTGGATTTTAACAAGAAGGAAACTGCCTGATACTCTGGTGGTAAAAATAAAAATAACAATAATAATAATTTAACACAGGCTTCTCCTCCCCGTTTCTCTGAATTGTTCATTGTGCAAGAAAAAAGCCTGACTTTGTATGCAACATCCCCCCCTCTGCTCACAAAATGAGATAGACTTCAGCACACCTCCCACGGGGCGTCATGCACAGGGTCAGGTCTCCAAACACTCTCTCTTTTTCCTTCACTCCTTCCATCCTACTTGCCTTTCCTCCCTCCCTTCCCTCCTTCTGCCTTTCCTCTGTTTATTCAACAAAAATTTTGGAAGCCCTGCTGTTTCCATTCACTGTGCGGGGCCCAGTGATTTCACCAAGAATATTCCCTGACCTCGTGGAGGTTCAGCTTAGACCCTGGAGATTCAGCTTCTCAGCAGAGTTTGTTTGTTTGTTTTTTTGTTTGTTTGTTTTTTTTCCGCTTTTCCCCAGCCATATGAAGCTGCTTGGGTGCGGGCATGGAGTGGGGAGAGTACAACAAAGTGTGATGCACACACAGCCAAGGACACCTGCGAGGAAGAGAGAATAATAGTCAACTGTGGAATTTAATCTGGATGAGGAAAGAAGCAATAACATCATAATGATACGGGCAAAGAAAGGAATGAATCAGTGGAATGACCATCCCTGTGAGATTGAAGGATTTTTAGAGTTGGATACTAAGAGTAGAAAGATACAGGAAATGGCAGTCAGAAAGAGTTACATGAAACAGAGATTATGGAAAGTTGCAATCACTGGTGGTAATGAGTTCTGCGATAAGGCATTGGGAATGAATGGCCAAGGTAAGGTGGAATATAAGCGCAAAAGAGAAGAGGAATTCAAGAAAATTACCCAAGGGTATGTGGAAATTGCCAAGTATGAAGGGAATGGAGTGGAAGAGAGTGAGATAGCTCTCCAGGATATGAAACTCATGAGAAATACCTGTGAGACCTGAGGCAAGGAAAGCAGCATGGAAGGGGAGGCTCTGAGTCAGCTTCCTGTGAGAGTGAAGTGGGGTTGTGATGAAGGTCAGGGGAAGCCCCGTCTGGAAGGAGTCTCAGAGGAATGAGGGAGGGGGTGGCAGAGAAGCTAGCAACATTTAGGGCAGTGTTTTCCAACCTTTTTTATCTCATGGCGCACATGAACCTATAGTTAAACTTCCAAGACACAATTCAATGATGTTGATAAAAAAGAGTAAAAAGAGAATATACTTCTGTGCTTTGAACATCTTTTGAAAGTAATTTAATTAATGACCTTTAAAAATTGTCACAATATACCTAAGAGCCTCTCATGGCACACCAGTAGAAAATCACTGATTTAGGGCATTGCAGAGCAAACTGTCTGTTCATGAAAGCCATGTTCCTACTAGAGTGAGAAGAAAAGGGGGCCATGCAGAGGAGGCTAAAGACATGATGGACCAGGGATGCATGGTGGCAAGGAAGAGAGATAAAAGAGCAAGTGAGAATCCTTGTGCAGTGTGAGGACGAAAGTGCTGATGTGCAGAATGGAGTGGATGTCTAGGCCTAGACTCTGTCTTTGGAGGTGAGGAAGGAGGTTTGGAGAAGCCAAGTCTTAGTCCGGAGACTGTAGGCTCCTTCCTGAGCTTTGCCAAGGGCACATAGGTTTCTTGGGGGACATGAGATCTCCAGGCCCACTGTGTGGTCTCATTCTTGACTTCTATTGAGGGAAAGGGCAGCCCTGCTACCATTTCCTCATATGAAAAATGAGCTTTACATGCTTTTTACATTTATTTACACACAATGACCTTCATTTACACACAATGAAGACCTCCTCTCAACCACAATTCTATTTTTTTTTATGTACTATTAACCTACAGAAGAGTTATGTTTAGTTAGAAAAATGTTGAAATGAGTAGATCAGATGCTAAATGCCTGCCTGTCCTAAGTATACATTTGGAAGGTCTAACAGCTGGGCCCCCATCAATAGGCTGCTATTCTCCAAATGAAGCTAATGAGAGAGTCCAGGAGGAATTCATCAGTCTCTGTTAGAATGAGTCTAGAAAGCCACACTTTTTAAGTGACATAGATCCCAATTGGTGGCGTCCTAAATCTTGTTGATTGATTGAGAAGACAGTGGGGGGCTGGAGCCCAGCCAACAGCTCTGTATCGATTGTGGCTTTTAGCCAGGTTATTAAGTGGGTGGAGTAGTGGGTTGTATGGCAGAGTCCCATCTCCCCTCCTCACCCTCCCCTTCCCACATTTCATTTGAAATCACAGCATTTCCCTCAAGGATATTAGCTCCTGTGGACAAAGGGCTGAATGCATTAAGCAAGGCAGGCTTTATTGCAGACATCAAATTTTCATGTGTTGAGTGGGGTGTCTGGAGCAGCTCAGCCCTCACACAGAAATCCAAGAGGAGAGTGGGAGCCTGTGTGGCTTGGGTCTTTTCAGAAAGAGCAAAGAAGTCACCTTGAGGAAGGACTCAGTAGATCCTTGGCTCTCTGTAGTGGGAAATTAGGATGTGCAAAATCCTTCACCAGCTCTAGGAATTTCCTCTTTCTGGATCTGGAGGAAACAAATTAATCTATGTACAGATCCAACTTCCATCTGTTTAACACTGATAAAATCTATGAATAAATAAATAAATGAAAGGGCCAATATTATTGAGTATGAACTAAAATCTGGGACTGATTTGGGCACATTCACATAGAGTCAGCTTCAGTCTTTGCATTAGTCTACAAAACCGAAATAATCTCACATTTCTTCTTCTATAAAACCTGTAAGCTCAGAAGGGAGGGGGGAGGTTTTGGTGGAAGAAGAGTAATGGGTGGGGCCACATCTATGGTGCATCTTAGAATGGGTACAGGCGATTGCACTAATGTACACAGCTATGATTTAAAAATTTTAAAAAAATTTAAAAAATTAAAAAATTAAATAAAAATTAAAAATTAAAAAAAACCTGTAAGCTCATTATCTTATCCTATCAGATGGATCTGGTTTATCTGGATAAAGAAGGACATATCCAGATCCTCCTCCATAATTGCAGTGGATCTGATGTCTAGATTGGCAGTAAGTGTGAGTATGTGGGGACATGGTAAAAGAAGTGTACACAGGGGACCTGTCCCACCTGAGAGAGAGAGAGAGAGAGTGAGGAACACAACACAAATTATAACCCTCTCCAAGCCCCTGCATCTTGATCTCAGTTGAAAGACTCCTTGACCTTCAAATGTAGAATGGTCACTTCTAGGTAAGTCCCAAGTCCATCCTTTGTCATGCTGAGTCCAGTCATGGAGCACTCCTTCTCAGGCCCAGAGACTCAAATGGGGGAGAGGGGGGCGTGGTGATGCACACCCTAGAAAAGTCTACAGACTCAATAAGAGAGAAATGCGCCAGGATGGACCAGAAAGTGGGATTCAATGATAAATCCTTGGCTGTTTCAACTCAGAAGTCTGCCCTTTCTCTCCCTCTCTACTGGGGAAAATCCCAGGTTATTTAACACCTCACATGACACCAGGAGTTAAGGTTTTGAGGAACAAAAATCTGGAATGATTGAGTAACTGTTGACAAAAGATTTGGGGAGGGATAGTGAACAGCAAAATCTATTAGGACAGATAGGGTTGAGCAAATGATCCCATTGCTCAGTGAATGCCCACCCAGCTTTCTCTCTTGGCAGGTGATCTGATTTCAGAGGTAACCTTTCCATTCTTAGGATTAGAAGAACACAAATTTCCAGGCTGATAACCTTCTCACAGAAGAGGCCATCACAGGATAGATCCTGGGATGGAGGAAAGAGCTGAGCTGTCCCACCAGGAAGGCTGAGGCCCAGTCCCTGAACAACCCTCATCTCTGTGTACCACGTGCCCATTGAGCCAGTACCACCAGCACTTCATTATCCAAGAAACTGGGACAATGGTGTGGCTTAGAGTTGCAGAGCTCACCAGACACATGCTGGTCCACTTAAGCACTGAGGAAAGCCAGGAAACACACAGGACAGGAGGCGCAGTGGGGAAGAGAAAGGGGAAAGAAAGGACTGCATCCTTCACTTTCCTAATGTCAGCACTTAGCACAAAATCAGCTCCATCAATGTTGCAGATCTGATTAAACCCCCAGCTCTGACTCTACCTCTCTGTGTGAACTTGGGCAAGTCTGCATAACTGAGACTCAGTTTTCCCATCTATAAAATGGAGTTGATTTTTTCTGTTTGTTGGACAATACATGTAAAATGAAAATCACCATTTAAAACATTTTTTAAATGTACACTTCAATGGCTTTTGGTATCTCCACAATATTGTACGATTATCACCACAGTCCAGGTCCAGAACAGTTCATGGAAGACCTGTACCCATTAAGTAGTCACTTCCCAGACTCCCTCCCCCAAGCTCTTGGCAACTACTAACCTGCTTTTTGTCTTCGTATATTTGCCTATTGGGGATAATTCTTATAGATGGAATCATGCAATATGAGGCCACTTGTGTCTGGCTTCTTTCACCTAAAGTGACGCTTTCAAAATTCATCTCTTGTTGTAGAATGCCACCAATACTTCATTTCCTTTATGGCTGAATAAAATCCCATTGAATGGATATTGCACATTTTTGTTTATTCACCCATTCATTGGCATTTCCACCTTTCGGCTATAATCAATAGTGTTCCTAGGAATATCCATGTACAAGCATTTGTCTGAATACCTGTTTCAACTCTTTTGGGCATACAGCTAGGAGCAGAATTGCTAGGCAAGTCTATGGTTAACTAGGGTGCTATATTTAATAATATCTCAGTGCATATTTTTGTGATTGAATGAGATAATGTATATAAAAGCACTTTGAGCACTACAGAAATTTATGAAACAAAATATTTTTTAATTAACACTCCAATGGCTAAAAGCATAGCAACTTTTCTCAAGGATATTCTTATATCAAAAAATACAGGTTATCCAAATTGTAAGAATGGACATCTCCCCATAGGACTCAATACAATTCTTCATTTTGTTAAAAGTCCTGGTTTGAGCATATGCAGACAAGTTGCTCACCACTAGAAACTGATGAAGAAAAGCTAGGGTTTTAACTCAAATCTATCTGGCCCCCAAATCCCCCCATTTTTCATCATTAACCCCTAAAAGAGCTTACACACTTAATAGGCATACAAGTAGAGTTTTTAAACAATAAAATATTAAATAACTTTCTATTTGTGTAGTTCTTTTTAGATAAGTCTCTTCCACCTAATTCTTATGAACACAAGTGCCCTCTCAAATCAATTTTATTTCCAGACTTCTTGATTCTTTCAAAGTAGTGCTTGCTGAATGCTTCTTTAATTTATTCAAATAGTATTTATC
Organism: Loris lydekkerianus; assembly: GCA_963574355.1. Lineage (NCBI taxonomy): Eukaryota > Metazoa > Chordata > Mammalia > Primates > Lorisidae > Loris > Loris lydekkerianus. The sequence continues at coordinate 49,549 of CAUYPK010141776.1, read as the reverse complement.
AAGGGCTCCCAACATTCTAGGCATTGTCCATGCATCATGGATATAGATACAAAGGAAATAACTCTTCCTTCAAGTAGAACACAGTCTAGAGGAGCAAACCAGTGGGTGGGAAAATGGTCTGATGAACTCTTTGCCCAGTTCGCTATGGAGACACACTGGAGGGAGACCAGTTCAGGCTTGAGATGAGTCTCAAAGAATGAGAATAACAAATGAATGCATGAGTAAATGAATGGCTCAAAACCTTTTTACCTTTAAAATAATACCCCACCTCCTTAACATGGAGGCTCCTTCGTTACCTGAATACTAGTGAATGCTTCAATTCAATGTCAATACTGTGTATTGAGCACCTGCTAAGATCTTCTGTGAGAACACTTGGCAATGAATCATATCAGGAGTCCATAACTTGTTTTAGAAAGGGCCAGACAGTAAATATTTTTGGCTTCGTTTGTCATACTGTTTCTGCAGTCGGGACCTCATTCTGCCATTGTAGTGCAAGAGCGGTCACAGACAATGCATCTTCACATGGGTATGCCTTTCTTCCAATAAAACTTTATTTATAAACATATTTGGCTTCCAGGCCATACCACGCTGGCCCCCAGAATTAGATGAACCAAGGTCCCAATCTAATGGTGCTGACAGTCTCACCCATTCTACATGTGCCACATTCCCTCCCACCTCCACACTTTTGTCCCTGCTTCTCCATCTCCTTGGAGCGACTTTGCCACCCTCTGCCACCCTCTTTGTGCTCCCCCTAGAACATCTCCCCAACCCCTACACATAAGGCACACTTCCTTACCTGGTGAACTCCTGCTGAATCTTTCAAGGGATGGAAAAAGTTGCTTTTTGGTGCATTTTGCTAAGTTGCTAAGGCTTCCAAAAAACAATATACACCCCTCCTTTCAACTACATTAAAATTATATATATTTTTTACAAGTGATTTCTTTCAAAAAAGGACACTAGAATTTATAATTCTCAAAATTAGGCATTTTAGGAGTCCTTCACTCAACTTTTTAATATAATCTCTGTGAACATTCTTCTCTAAAAAGAATATGAAGAAAAAAATTTCATAGTCATGCTGCATGGCTTAGATTGAAACATGGAGCTTCAATCATTTATTCATGTGTTGAAATCAACCCATATTTATTTTTTGAGGAGTAAATTGGCCCTGAGAAAAATAAAGAAACTAGAGAAAGTTCATCTCAACAACACCAGGGAGTGTAATGTCATGGGGTGGACTTATGTTCAAGTGTATTTTGTCATAACTGACTCAGCCTCTATGAAATAATTTAGTAATTCCCATTGTTCTATCCTTGATTGCAAAAACAGGATACTTGCACAATAGGCACTTATTGGAAAGTATATTGTGAAAGGTAATGTTGCTCAACCCTTAAAAACCCAACTGAGATTGTCAGAGTAGGTAGTCAGATATGAGTGAGGAAGGAGGCAACAGAAGAGTTAATCAGCTAACTTGAGCAAATAGCCCTTGAACAGACAGAACCAACGAGAAGAATAGAGCCCTTAATTTCCCCATGTTACAAAGTGAGCTTCCCCCGCATTTTATCCCAATTGTAATAAGTCAACATTGTGGTTCCTCCCACTCCCCACCCCCTGCCATGGGAAAAACCGGGAAACTACGAGTAAGGACCGAACGAACGCTGACCATTGGGCTTCTTTGACTTCAACAATTAAAAACAGGAAATGTACTTTTTAAGTAAAAAGAAACTACTTCTTCTATCAGTATCCTCATCAACATGATTCAGAATTACCCTCAAGAGCAAGAACTAACCTCATTTAATTGGGAATGAGAAAGCAGAAAATAAATATTAATAATTTTTACTGGGCACCCAGGCACTAAGCGTAACACACTTAGTAAATACCCCTATTCTTATAAGAAATAAAACAGGTTAAACATTTAAAATAACTTTTAGTGAATTGAAAGAAATACAAATAGGCTCAAGTATTCAAGATCTCATCAACATTTTTAGCTTAAATTATGCCTCAAAATTAATACTTCACAATTCCTCCTTCACTCCTATTGCAAAAGCATTCAGTGAGTTCGAGCCTTGCCTCAGCCCTTGAGTACAGACACCCACCACCATGCCCAGCTAGTTTTTCTGTTTTTTCTAGAGATGGGGTCTCGCTCTTGTTCGGGCTGGTCTCAAACTCCTGAGCTTCAGCAATCCTCCTACCTCAGCCTCCCAGAGTGCTAGGATTACAGGCAGGAGCCACTATGCCTGGCTACACTGTTGGTAAATTTTATCACAGCAAAGGAAAAAAATGAAATTTTAAAAATTCATAATATTATATAATGGGGGAGACTCTCCCTGAAGAAATGTCAGATTTCTAGTTGGTTACAAAGGATGAAGGAGGTGGGAACACAGGCAATAGTTTTCCAGTCTGTTTGCATAGTTGCGTTCAATTCCTTGTGCACGTGAGACTGTCAGGCCCCTGTATGTTTAGTAATCACTCTCCATAACAGCAGATCCTAGTAACCAGCTCACACTCCTTAGCAAAGGCCGAAGAGGCTGATGCAAACTTGGTTCATAGGACATCAACCAGTTCCCAAGACAACCCGTACTCTCGAGTGATGGCAGATGGCATTCTGCAGATAAAAGTGTAAGACTTCAAGAGCGAAACTGCTGAATCTTACATAATACATCTAGGAATCTGTAGAGTAAATAAATAGCTAACAATGACATCAATGGGAGCAAAACTTAAGTAGACATGCATTGATTTTACATGAATCCCCAACAGCAGACAGGGGAGATGAGAAGGAAGAACACCATTTAGAAGCCAGAGCAAATATCCCCCCATCCCCACACATCACAGGCCGAGCTTGCGCTGGGGCTGTGCAGGGAATAGCAATGGCTCATTTCTATTCCCTGGTGGCTCTGAGGCGGCTCAGGAAGAGGCGGAAGCAAACACCAGCTGCTGCTCAGACTCCACTCTTTCCTCCTGTCCTCATCCTCATGCTTTGCTCAAAATCTGGAATGGAAATAAGGACCTTGCTTGTGAGATAAAGACCTCAAATGGAATTTACCCTTACTTTTCAATGAGAACAACAAAAATACAAAAGTAAACTTTTTCATATGAAACCTGCAAAACTAGACAGCTGAATCCATGAAAAGGCCAGAGCAAGAATCCCAGCCTCCCTGAGACCTGCTCCCTCCCAGCTTCTCATCTCTCCTGCCCACCACATGTCCTGTTAACAGGCTGCCCCAGGCAGCCATCACTTGCTTACTCCTAGAGTACCTACACAGTTGCATTAGTACCTAGAGTACCTACACAGTTGCATTAGTAACTGGTGCATATGATGTGTGCTCTCGGCTCTGGGACTGCCTGAAGGAGATATGTCAGAGGAATTTCCAGATATGGAGGCAGATAGAGCACAAACCTAAAAGTTGACCATTCCTCCTACCCAATCCACTCCTTGCTTCTGAAAAAGCCAACTTCAATTATCAATGAAATGTCAGACTAGGGGGAGATGACATCAGACAGTTGAGGAAGAATGTCATATACATTCCATTCAGTAAGCACACTCCAGGCACCATCCTAGGTGCTCTGCTGAATATTGCAAATGTCCAGCTGTTGGGTGGCGCCTGTGGCTCAGTGAGTAGGGCACTAGACCCATATACTGAGGGTGGAGGGTTCAAATCCAGCCCCAGCCAAATTGCAACAAAAAAATAGCCGGGCATTGTGGTGCAATCCCAGCTACTGGGGAGGCTGAAGCAAGAGAATTGCCTAAACCCAAGAGCTGGAGGTTGCTGTGAGCTATGACGCCACAGCACTCTACTGAGGGCAACAAAGTGAGACTCTGTCTCTAAAAAAAAAGTCCAGCTGTCTCTACTGAACAAGAGGAGCAAGGCTGAGTCTGATGGACAGAACTTTGAAATAAGTAAGCTCTTCTGGGACCCTCTAATGAACAGCTTGTTTGAAGCCTATTCACCTGCTGTGAGCTCTCTGGCAATCGGCGCTCAGAAAAATACACAGCCTGGAGTATGTTTGTACTATCTCACTTTAAAAAATAAACCAAAGTAATTGAAAACAGGGACCTGAACTGGTGTTTGCACACCCGCGTTCACAGCACTATTATTCACAATAACCAAAAGGTGGAAGCAACCCAAATGTCCATTAGTGATGAATGGATAAATAAAATATGATCTAGACATACAATGGATTGTTATTCAACCTTGAAAAAGAATAAAATTCTGATATGTGCTACAACATGGATGAATCTTGAAAACATTATACTAAATGAAATAAACCAGATACAAAAGGATAACTATTGTATGATTCCATTTATGACTATCCTTAGAATAGCTAAATTTATAGAGAAAGTAGATTAGTGGTTACTAGGGACTGGACAGAGGGAAATGAGATTTAGTGTTTTATGAGTGCAGGGTTCAGTTTGGGAAGATCAAAACATTCTGGAGGTGGATGGTGGTGTTCGTTGCCCCATGATGGGAGTGTACTTAAAACCATTGACACTCAAAAATGGTTGAAATGGTAAATTTTAAGTATATTTTACCATAGGGAATAAAATGGATACTTGAAAAAGTCCTATAACAGGCAGATAGAAAAACAAACAAATATCAATAAATCTAGATCATACAGAGATGATGCCAGGAGCTGGAGAAAAGTCTGTATCTTTATCTGTATCTTCAGTGGAGTAAATTATTTCTCTTTTTTTTTTTTTTTGTTAAGCAGGCCCAGGCCAGATTTGAACCTGCCACCCCCAGATGCCCGGAGCCAGCACTCTAACCACTGAGATACAGGCAGCCAGCCCCAGTGGAGCAATGAAAATGTTGATCCTATGGACCCTGTATCTCAAAAAAGAACAAGAGCAGCATACAACTCCAAAGAACTTTCTAACAAAGAACTCTTAAGAATTAAACATTTGAACAACAGTTTGATAATGGAATATAAATGCAATAATGGAATATAAAGTTGGGAGAATGTCCTCAGAGTGGATGGAAAAATCAGAAGGAAGAAAATAGTGAAGAAGATACAAAAATGTTTTTCAGAGATTATAATATGCAAATAATTGGACTTTCACCACCAGCCGTAGGAGGAGACAGGAGTCATCCATGAGGCAGGAAGCAGGTCCTCACCAGGCACTGAGTCTGCCAAGTGCTTTAATCTTGGACCTCACAGCTTCCAGAACTCTGAGAAATAAATGTCTGTTGTTTAAGCCAAAATAAATAAATAAATAAAAATAGTTGGACTTTCAAACAGCAAAGAAAAACTGAGAAAAGAAAGGGGTCAAAGGAAATAACAGGAAGACATTCTTGAGAACTGAAAGGTCCAAGTGCCCAGATTGAAAGATCCCATAAAATACTCCCCATGAGGAAGGAATGAAAGGTAAAACAAGGAGCATGATCTTGAAATTTCAGAAACCCAGGCATTTAAAAAAAAAAAAAAAAAAAAGCTTAAAAAGTTATCCAGAGATGAAAAACTAATAGGTCATATGCCAAGAATAAAAAACCAGAAACACAACAAACTTCTTCTAAGCAACATTAGATGCTAGAATACAACGAAGTAAAGCCTTCAAAATTCCAAGGGAAAACTTACTGACTAAAATTTTATACCCACTAAGCTATAAATTGCGTATAAGAAAGAAAGCAAGTGTTATAAGGCATTTATAAAGGTGTTTATAAGACATTTATAAAGAAAACATTCCTTGCTCTGCAAACTTTCTTAGCTACTAAGGAAAAAGGAAACACTAAATCTAACAGAGAATCGCAGAAAAGTCCCAGGATAACAACTATGGTTTACAGCCTTTAATGCAGGTTTAAACTCTGCAATTAGACTTTAATGTCCTTATTTTTCTTGACATTTAAGCAACAATCACTTGCGTTATCTCATCAAATCTCCCTGATAAAGCCTGTAAAGTAGATGTGATTATAAACCCTACCTTAAAGGTTAGATAGACTGAACGGCAACCGAATTAATAGGTTTTGAGAGAAGATGAGAAGTTCTTGATGCATTGAACTTGACAAACAGTTGAATACATGAATAAGCTTAAGATAGAGGTCTGGCTGGAGACATAGATTTTACAAGGAAAATAAAGTTATGGGAGGGAAAGAAATCACCTGTGGAAGTAAAGATTTAGGAAAAACATAAAAAGTGATCATAAATAAGAGAATAGACTGCAACCAAGAGACTAGAAGTCTTAATAAACGCTACGTTTGAAGAAAGAACCCAGGACTTGTAGAAATACTGGCAACTACCAAGGAAACGGTTTTTTCTGTATAACTGGAACAACCAGTGAAAGATCCAGAGTTTTCTTAGTTAAATTATTATAATAGAGACAAGAACATGTTTCCAGATAGAAAATTATGGTTAACCATTAAGAGAACCAACCGACCTCCACATGAATCTCATGCTTCCATCAGGAGGAATTTCTTTCTTTCTTTGTTTCTTTCTTTCTTTTCTTTTTTTTTTTTTTTTTTTTGTTATTGTTGTTGTTTTTGAGACAGAGTATCACTCTGTTACCCTGGGAAGAGCAATCCTCTTGCCTCCTGAGTATCTGGGACTACAGGGCTAGTGAGTGTGTGTGTGTGTGTGTGTGTGTGTGTGTGTGTGTTTATGGTAAAAAGTTATATATTTAGACTTAGCCACCTGGACTTGGTTTAGATGATCCCAATTTTGCTGGCAACATCCAAAGCATTGCAGTCAAGAGCCAGTTGACTTGGCCACATCAGTGTCCTGCAGCTTCTTCACACCCTGTTTGATCTGGTACTCGTTGGCTTTGACATCCACAATGAACAGGAGTGTGTTGTTGTCTTCTGTCTTCTTTTTTTTATTATTATTAAATCATAGCTGTATACATTAATGCAATCATGGGGCACCATGCACTGATTTTATATACATGTCTTCTGTCTTCTTCATGGCAGACTCAGTGGTCAGGGGGAACTTGATGACGGCACAGTGATCAAGCTTGTTTCTCCTGGGGGTACTCTAGAGACGAGGTCTTGCTCTTGCTCAGACTGGTATTGGCCTCCCAGAAAGCCAGGATTACAGGCATGAGACACTGCAACTGGGCCAGGAGGAATTTCTGCAAGAATAACACTCCTGGCCTTTTGCTCTACCTTCAATGATTTATCTGTAAAAAAAGAACAACAACTTATTTTATATTTACAAGAAAAAACTTGTATTTGAAAGAAAAAACTGAACATGCATGGCTGGCTCTTATGTGTCTGTCTGTCTGGTCAAATTTATCACTGTTATAGAAAGTTTGCCCTGACTCTTTACCTGCCAGGTGGTATGGCCCAGCTCTCAGCCAGGACACATGCAGTCTACATGACCCACGCCTGCCACTCTGCCAAGTTTAGGAGGCAGGGATTGGTAAATCCCTTTGGCCACAGATCTAAAACCACTTTCTCCAATCAGCTTCATCATAATGCAACTGATATTTTGATCTTCCTGTTTTTATCTCTCCTGTGTTCTTAAATTTATTCCAAATTTTGTAATCCAAGTTAATCCCAACTTGAGAGGGAAAGAGAAAGTAACTTAAAACACCAATGACTACCCCCAGAAGATTACCATGACATTAAATACAAGAAGACAACTGCACAGTTCACAAAGTGCTTGTTCTTGGGCAAAATATAGCCCAGTATGGATTTTGTTTGGTGATTTTATTTGACCCGCCCAATCTTTTAAATGGCCATAACATTTAATTATAACACATCTTCCTCCTGGGCATCACATGTAGGTTTCCTGCATACTTGATGTTGAATCTGAGTTTGCTACACTGCAGTAGAGAGATTACAGAATCTAAGGTTAAACAGCAGTTGATAGATCTGTTAAGAATTATACCAATATGGCCAGAACTTTCAGCCAATGGTTGACTGAAAATCCAAGGGGCAGAACAATGCATATAATTTTTTCTAGAACATGGTTAAGATCTTTTTATGTATTCATATTCTGAATGTCATGATCATACGTCTATGAATGAGAGGTGAAGTCCTGGCCCCCTCTGAGCTTACACTGCAATAAGAGAGACAATTGATAAACATCATAAATGAATATTTACACAATATGACAGCAGTGGATAAAGAAAGAATAAATTAATGAGACTGCGGAGCTAAACTCTTGGTGGTTTGTGCCGGACAGAAGCATCATAGGTGGGGAGGGGACACAGAGCTGAGTGGGACTGTCACAAGCACTGCCAGCCGCCTTTCCAAACGTCCGTACGGATTCACAATATAACCCCACCAGCAGCAGAATTATAGATGTATCTTCCCCCACCTGATGGATAAAAAGTATTAAATCTATTTTTACTTCCCAATTAATTTGTGATTTGCTTCTTGATGGTCTTTGCCCATTTTTTATTGGATTGTCTGGCTGATTCAGGTTTCTCCTTCATGGTTCTGATTTCCTGAATTTGTTCATCTCCCCACGGTGCTTATAGCCTAGAGCCCTTTCTGGAAAGTGTGCAGGAAGCTCTCCTCAAACAAGTATGACTCAGTCCCCCAATTTGTATTTAACTCTGCTCTAGACTTGATTAGGTGATTCACTGACCATATCTTCTCTGAGCCTTAGCACTTGGAAAGATAAGTGGTAGTATCCTCCTTGCACAGGTAAGCAAATGGTCTCAAAGATGGTAAATTACTTATTTCAAATAATTACAGGAGCAAGGACCCCAAACCAGGTGGGAGTCTCTGAAGCAATGTTCACTTCCCATCAGTACTCTTGTCATTAGATTTAAGCGAAAAAGCTTCTCTGCTACAGCGTTGGCTAGTTCAAAGTTCAACTAACAGGTCTTAGCTCTTCTTCCACACCCAATCCCATGCTAAGACTGTTTCAGTTTTGAAAAGCCAGGGCTTTCTTTTCATCCAGGTTCTAGGTCTGTCCTCTGAATTCTCAGTCTTATGTTGCTCTCATTTAATATTAGTTTGATATTAGGATGAATTACTTTCATAGAAGTGTCCTTCCATCATTGCTTCTTTTAAATGATAATAACTACGAAAATTGTCTGGGACATTTTTCCAGCATCACACACCCTTTTCTTCGGCACCAACATTCTCTTAAACATCACATGTTTAAAATGATTACATGTTGGCTTGGTGCCTGTAGTACAGTGGTTACGATGCCAGTCACATATGCAGAGGGTGGCGGGTTCGAATCTGGCTCAGGCCTGCCAACACAACAATGACAACTGCAACAAAAAAATAGCTGGGCATTGTGGCAGGCGCCTGCAGTGCCAGCTACTTGGGAGGCTGAAGCAAGATAATCACTTGAGCCCAAGAGTTGAAGGTTGCTGTAAGCCCAAGAGTTGAAAGTTGCTGCTTTTATACCCTTTTGTTCTCAGCATTGAAAGTCAACTTCCTGGGGTGGCGCCTGTGGCTCAAAGGAGTAGGGCACCAGCCCCACATACCGGAGGTGGTGGGTTCAAACCTGGCCCAAGTAAAAAACTGCAAAAAAAAAAAAAAAAAAGAAAGTCAACTTCCTTTCCAAAGTCTTTTTTTTTTTGACAAAGAAACATAATTTTAACACTTCGTGAGAGTGGCTATGCTCAGAGCAATAGAGAACCATAGCTCATTCTTGTCCTGTGGACTTTGCAACAGCTGTTTGCTCTGCTAGGAATATCCTCTCCCCTCGTTCTCCCCACGGCTGGTCCCTCTGTCACTGCAAGGCTGCCTTCTTAATTTGTTTTTCATTGTGGTGAAATAAACATAACATTACATTTGTCACTTTTACCAATTTTATATTAACAATTCAGTGGCACTAAGTACATTAGCAATGTTGTGCAACCCTCACCACTACCTCTTTCTAAAATTTGTATCACCCCAAATACAAGCTCTATACCCATTTAGCAAAAAATTCCTCACTCCCTGTGCCCTCTTCAGCCCCTGGTAATCGTTAACTTACTTTCTATCTCCAGCAATAGCCTAGTCTATGCATTTTGTACAAGCAGAATCATACGATATTTGTCCTTTTGCGTCAGCTTCTTTCACTAGCATGTTGTTAAAGTTCACCCATGTCGTAGCATGTGCCAGGATTTTCTTCCTGTGTGCGGCTGAATAATACCCAGTGGTAAGGACAGACCACATTTTGTTTACCTGTTCATCTGTTGATGGACACTTGGGTTTCTGCTCCCCTCTGGCTATTGTGAATATCGCTGTGCTAATGCAGGTCTCCCTTCTGCCTCTCTCTTCCCATCACATCACTCTGTTTCATTTTCTTCATAGGACATATCACCACGTGAAATCAAATTATTTATTTGTTGTCACCCTCAAGCCACCTCTCACAAGTATAGTCCATGGGAGAAAGAGTGCCTTTTAATTCATCACTTTGTCTCCATGCCCAGTAGAGGGGCTGACACACAGTAGGCACTCAAAAAATAGAGGTTGAGGCCAGGTGCAGTGGCTCATGCCTATAGTCCTAGCCCTCTAGGAGGCTGAGGCTGAGGCTGGAGAATTCCTTGAGTGCAGGTGTTCAAGACCAGCCTGAACACGAGTAAGACCCCGTCTCTACTAAAAATACAAAAATTAGCCCAGCACTGTGATGGGCACCAGTAGCCTCAGCTACTTGGGAAGCTGAAGTAGGAGAATCACTTGAGCCCAGGAGTTGAGGTTTCTGTGAGCTAGGCTGATGCCACAGCACTCTAGCCTGGGACAACAGAGTAAGATTCTGTCTAAATAAATAAATAAATAAATAGGTGTTGAATAGACAAATGGAAAAAAAAAAAAAAAAAAAAAGAATAAAATGTAAGTACTGGGCAGATGACCAGGCTCAGAAACTTGCTAATTTTAACTCCTCCTGTCCTCCCATCGAAGAGCAATTCAGAGAGATTCATACCAGGATAACAAATTACCACCTATCGTGGGTCTTTGGGATGTGATTCATAAAGTATAATTCACAAATATTCAATCGTCAAGGCCAAGGATCTATTATGTCACACAGTTGAAAGTTGCTACTACACATACCAGTGAGGTGGACAAATGATCCAGGACACAGAAACGCCAGTGAGTAGAAGAAATGGGAGGGACACAGGAAAGAAGCTGCACAGCTCTGTGCCGGGAAGAAAAGGCTGCCAATGTCCTACAAGGAGAGACTCTCATGGGCATAACTGGCCCAGGGAGGCGTGCAGGAAAGCGGTCCCGCCTGGGAGCTCTGCACCGCCTTCGGCTCTAGCAGCTCCCCAAGTGGCCCCCTGACTTAACCGATCTCTATGCCCAGGATGAGGCCCACACATCTCTCTAGAAGAGACTCCTTCCCCATTGATCTCTGCCCTGGGGGACTGCAGAGAATTTCAGTCCGTGCACGTTGATCCCATTACTGCTACACGGCTATTTCCTGGGGCAGGGAGATAATCCAATTCTGCTCCTTTTCAGCACACAGGCATAAAACCATAATATATAAAATTCTATGTCAGTCATGGCTCCATCCAGCTCAGCATTCTGTCCCTGATACCAGGAACAAGAAATATTTTTGAGCAACTCTAGTACCTCTTCCACCTGACACAAAAGCCATGCCCTTTTCTCTCCACAAAACCCCGTTGTGTCCGTGAGTCCTTGCTGCCCCTTTCTCTGTGGGCCACCTTTGCGTCATTTTGCTGGGTCACTCAGCTTGTGCCTACTGGCCTCCTGCAGCACCTGGGACCTGTGTTGGGAATTAAAGTGAATCTGATGGATGAATCATGGCCTCTGCTCCCAAGGGCTTCACCATGAAGAAGAAGTAGAAAATAATTATGTAGCCATAAGACACTTTGGTAAGTGCTTAACTGTAGTTTTTCATTAAGCTCTAGGAGAATATCAATGAATAAAGAATGCCTTTGACCTTGAAGGTGAGTAGAATGTCACCAAGTAGACAGAGTGTAGAAAGGGAGTCCAAGAAAGAGCATATATGGAGCCACCAAGGATGAAATACACATCCAGTAAACAGTGTGTTTCAACTTCAGTGTGAGGAAAATGAGGGGTGAGAGGTGGAATGAGGCCAAATCATGAACCATCTTCTTGTGAAGGCTATGTGGGTTTGGACTTTAATGTTACTGCAGACAGACCTGGCAGAGACTTTCAGCAGAGTGAGACTGAATAGGCAGACATTATCAGCCGATCAGATGAACTTGTAGGGGAAGAAGAGATGTCAAGGATGCCTCTGAATGTTTGCAGCCTGGCCCAGGTAGTGGGGGCAGGAGGGATGCTGTGAATTGATGGAAAAGGAGCAGACAAGGCAAGAGAAGAAAGAGTTGGGAGTGGATGCATTGCAGCTGAAGAATGTGTACAGTGGAATAAAATGGGTGAGGGCAGAGACAGGGGTGGAAGAGGGGCAGGGAGCCAAAAGAGCTGATGGAGGAGAGAGCTTCCATTCTCCTCCAGAGAGAATGGGAGGAGAGCTCAGAGAGGATACTGCCATGGCTGTCCAGAGGGGCAAATGTGCATTGTGGGTCACACGCCCCATATATGTTGAATAGCTGAAGGCCTGGAGGTGGTGACGGAATTTGAGAATGAAGACGTCTTCGGTGACTTTAGGAAATTCAGTCTCAGAATCTCTATACTGAGATATAAGAAGCTGACTCTCCTAGGGTGGGAGCAGTGGTTCTTGGCCAAGACTGTACATTAGAATAGCCTGGGAGGCTTTTGAAAATGAAAATGCCTGAGTGCTAAAGCCAGAGACTCTGGTGTAATTGGCCTGGGATAAGGAGTAAGTATGGAGACTTTTCTAAAGCTCCCTCAGATGATTCCATGGGGTGGTGAAGGTCAAGGACCCCTGGATAAGAGCAATTGAAGATGACCCAGTCAGCGACAAAGACCAGGATCCACAAGGTAGATCCTGAAAAGGAAGCAAAGTAGGAAGAAGGGCGGGGGTTGTGTGGAAGAGGAAGTTAGGCCATGATTAAATAGGAGGTGAGGGCTGGAGAGAGAGAAAGAGACAGGAAGGATGTGAGAGAAGAAATTAGACTCTTCCTAGAGAAGGAAAGAGGCAGGAGGGGGTCGGCAGTGCTGACGGAAAGGCTAATTTTCGTGATGAGTAATAACTTCCTCACATACAATCACAAGGGAAGTAAATACAGGTAAAAATACAGAAAAATTGGGGAGTACAAATTTAGAAGGGGCGTGCCTGAGATAAATCACTTCTGATGACCTTTACATTTTCTCTCAAACCTCCGCTGGGCATGTGCAGGGAGTGGGGAAGGTGACCGTGGGCCGGGGGCAGCCCGTGGAGGGAAAGGGGACAAAGTCAAGGAGAGATAATTAGGAGATAAGTGAGCACTGTCGGCAGCCCGGCTGAGGCTGGGAAGCTCATAAATTTGTAATGGAACCAATTCAGCACGGCTATGTGATTTTTCCTTAGCATCAGAGGGGAGGGAAGGAGAAAATAAACAGGCGGTCGACACAGGATGGGGCTGGGAAGGAGGCACAGCTGTGGAAGGAGGGCATGGGTGAGAGCGCCCTTGCAGGGGTGAGTGAACAAGTCCAGCTGAAGAAGGGCAGAAGGGCAAGGCTAAGAGAGCCCTGACGGCCGGCAGAAAGCAGGTACCGGTTATATCCGAGCACATCAGTAAAGTCTGTAGGGTTCCCCAAAGGAAACGGAATCAATAGGAGATAGATTTATATGATTTATCATAAGGAATTGGCTCCTGCAGCTATGCAGGCTAAGTCCCATCATCTGCCATCTTCAAACTGATGACCCAAGAGGAACAATGTTGTAAATTGCAGTCCAACCCCAAATGTTTTTGAGCACTGATGGTGTTAAGTCCTACTCCAAGTGCAGAACACCAATGTCTCAGTTCTGGAAGTCAAGCAGAGAAAGAGAGAATTTACCCTCTCTCTGCCTTATTGTTCTAAACAGGGCAGATGAGGCCCACCTACCTTAGGGAGGGTCAGCTGCTTCATCCATCCCACCAATTCCAATACTAATCTGTTCTAAAAAACGCCCTTCCAGACACACTCAGAAGCAAGGTGTAACCAGCCATCTGAACATCCCAGTTCAAGTTGACACCAAAAACTAACCAAGACCCCCTTTAATGTGGGACATCACAGCAGAGAGCAGGGACAACACCCTGAGTAACTCAACTGAGTTACTTGAAGGAGAACTTTTCATTTAAACATAGAATATCATCCTTTGAGTGCAGGGCTCATGATGAGTTCTGTCTCTAGTCTGATCCAAGATGTTTTATGTTTTGGAACATTCTATGCTCTCTCTGCTCAAGACTGAACTCTCCCAGTTACCACCAAAAGATACAAGCAAACAGGTGACTCTAATACCCAACCCGGGGGGAAGTGCAGAAGTTTCTGGTACTCGTTAGGCTATTTCTAACACGGTGTGATAAGAACCTGGAGGTTCCAGCTCCTCACCATGTGCTGAGATCATGTTCTTGGGAGCCTGTGACTCGACCCCTTCCAGCTTCAAGCATCAGGCTAAGGAAGCAACCACAAAGCCACTGGTGAGCTTTGGCCTAATTTTGCTATGAGTTCCCTGGACAGAACTGAGATCATCCTTGCTGTGTATTAGGAGGGCACAGTAAGCAAGAGTTATCACATTCTCCTGGGTGGTGCACAGGCTTGTAGAGACCCCAGCTAGAGGTAGAGAGAAGAGACAGAGTGAGATTAGTGAGTGTTTTTTAGATGGCAGTTCTATCACTTATATTCTGCTGTGCCTTCTAGGCAGGGAAGAAAGTAAGCAGCCCTTTGCGCCTGGTCTTCTAGGCCACAGCAAAACTTAGCTGGTCCTCTCCATGCTGAAGTCCATTCTGAGACTTGGGAGCACCTTCTGTTTCATATTGTAATTTATGATGAGTGACCCTTTTGGGGAGGGATGATACTCCGTTAGAGATTACTCATCAGAGTTTGTCTGAGGTTATTTCTTTCCTCCTAACTTCCATTGACCAACGATGAGACCATCCTATTCCAGCTGCCCTTGGGGAAGGTTGTAAAGGGGGAAAAATTTTTAAAAAAAATCCATTATTAGCTTTTCTGCTCCACATGAACATCTGAACCCACGGCAGGGGCACAAGTTTAAGAGAAAGGGAGAGTGGAGTTCCAAAGGGGAGCTCAGAAAATCTTGGGACATAAAGTTGATTTCAAAAAAGTGAGCAAAAAGAATCCATGATCACTTAGAGCCAGATTTCACTGCCACTCATAGTGGATTAAGATATGCTAAGATGCAAAGACGGAAGCAAAGAGTGGCCTGGGGATGGGGCCTATGTCCTGCTCCTCTGGGCTCACGCACACACTGTTGGGAGAGCTGTAAGTCCAAGAGCAGAAGGGCTTAAAAAAGCAAATAAGGTGTTTGGAATTCTCTGTCTCTGTCCCATCATGAAGCCACTGGGGTGGAGAATTGAAGGGCTTGAAGGATCCAGGGAAAGAGAACCGACCTCCCAGACCCCACGCAGTAAGATAAAGTGTCAGATGTTTCACATTCAGTCTTCAGGACTGATGAGCTCTAATGTCCTTGGTCCTCTGAAAGTCTGGACTGATGTTTATGGCCTGACCACCAGGGAAAAGATGAGGACTCAGACATTCCCATTCCCATGGGCAATGACAGTAGGGCCACCTGAGTGAGGTCTTAGTATCAGATATAGAAGAAGCAATGGCCAAGAACCAGAAGCCATGCCCAACAGCCACCCAGCACTTAAGTCTCCTGAAGATCAAGTGCAGTCACAGAGGAAAGAGGAGGGGGTGGGGAGGCAGGTGGTCTCTGAACTGACTGAGAAAACCGGAACTTGGCTAGTTTGCCCTAAAAGGGCTAGGATCACACTTCTGCTGTCAGTGGTCTGGAGTTGGAGCTAAAAATCATATCCAGATATAGCAATAAAAAGGAAGTTGTCTTTTACAGGGTAAACCTGAGTGTGAGAGCTACAGAATGGGCACTTTCCATATTTTAAACCTCTAAAAGCTCAGAGATAGGCAGGTAGGTATGTCTGTGGGAGCAGCAGGGGCAGTAGGACCTGTTCAAACTATATCTGCAAAGGCTGGTTCCTCCACACAGGAATTTGGGAGGCATTGCCCCACCCATAGGTCATGTGCAGAAGGGGCTACCCTCACAACCAAGCAGAACACGTGCCTGGACCCTCTCCTTTCTGTACCAACAGCACAGCCAACAAAGATGGACCTTGCATTTCAAAAAGGAAGGATATGTGTGCAGCTTCTAGGTGTATAAAATTGTCTCGGAGACAGAAATTGGGCCTCAGAGGGTTGGGAGGTTTGCAGTAATTCATGAATCAAGTCCAAACTCTTCAGTATGATAAAGAAAGCTCTTCAGGCTAGGGCCCGGCTGCCCTGGCCAGTGAGCACTGGTGAACCACTAAAGCTGCCACGTCTTCCTCCCCTTGGCTTTTACTTTCTTGTTGGCCTGGCTACCCTATTTATCCTCCATACCTGTGATTGAACTTACCTCTGTGTCTCAGTCAGTTCAGGCTACTATTTTAAAAATACCATAAACTGGATGTTTTATAAACAAAAGAACTCTATTTCTCACAGTTTTACAGACTGGGAAGTCCAAGATCAGGGCTCGAGCGGATTCGATCTCTGGGGAAGGCCTCCTTGGCTCACATCTGCACCGTCTCACTGTTTTCACAAGGCGGGAGAGCAGGAGAGGTCTCCCTCGGGTCTGTCTTATAAGAAGACTAATCCCATTATGAAGACTCCACCCTCATGACCTAATCATCTCCTTAAGGACCCACCTTTAGAGTGTCAGAGATTAAGATTTCTTCATTTTTTTCTTTTTTGAGACAGAGCCTCATTCTGTTGACCTAAATAGAGGGTCATGGGGTCACAGCTCACAGCAACCTCAAACTCCTGGGCTTGAGCAATCCTCTTGCTCCAGCCTCTTAAGTAGCTGGAACTACAGGCTTGTGGCACTATGCCCAGCTAGTTTTTCTATTTTTAATAGAGATGGAGTCTCACTCTTGCTCAGACTGGTCTCGAACTTCCTGAACTCAACCAATCCACACAGCCTGGGCTCCCAGAATGCTAGTATTACAGGTGTGAGCCACCATGCTTGGCCCAGGGATTAAGATTTCAATTTATGAATTTTGGGGAGATGCAAACATGCACACTACAGCACCCTTCCAAAAAGTCTTCTCAAATTTTCCCAAAGTGGTTTTATTGGGAAAATGACATTCCCATGACCCCCCATGGCATTCTGAGCCTTCCCATATTTAATCATCTGCTTACTTACCCACCTCCACCATTAGACTGTCAGCTGCTTAAAGACAAAGGCATGTCTTGAAGACAGCTGCATCCCCACAGCCCAACACTCCTGACAACTGGAAGGTGTTCAACAAACACTTGTTTAGGTACAAACACTTGTAAAGGTGTATAAACACCTTTATAGGTAACAAGCTTTGAAGTTAGGGTAGCTGATGAACCCACGTCACCAAAGGAAATGGCCTCAAGCAAATAGACATCAGAGTCAGAGAGTCCTGACCAAAAGGTTTTTCTTTCCTTTGAGCAGCAATGTTATAGATTTGGTTTAGAGGAAGAAAAATACCCCAGGGCAGTTAACTCAAATCAGCAAATGAATAGGCATTCTCTCTGGTGGGTCTGGTTGTGTGGGTTCCAGAAGGTGGCAGATCCCCAGTATCCCCATCCTTGAGACTAGTCTTCAGAGGAGCTCCCTCTCTGTTCAAGGCCTTTTCTTATGAGCATAAAAACCCACTGGGAACTTTCCCAATGGGAGGCTGTGTGCCAGTCACATCTCAAAAGCATTGTGAAAGAAAACTATTACTCTCAGGCTCATAGAGTTAAAAGCCAAGGCTCAGAGAAGCTAAACGCTCACTTAAGATCACAGCTGGTCAGATAGTGAGCTGTTCTTAAGAAAAAAAAAAGGAAAGGAAAGAAAAAAAAAAAAAAACTCTATATGTGGTTGTTCAGTATTTTGCACTGTTCTGGGAAGAAAAGAAAAAAAATACTTCACTACCTGTTCTCAAAAGCTTTGGGTGACAAAACACACAGATACCGCACCATTAAGAGTCCAGCAGGTGATAATTGGTGTTGCTACAGCACAGAAGAATAAAGGGAGCTGTGAAATTCCCCAGGATCCTGGGAACAAATGAGACATTTTCTACTTTGTTAACCACGGCACAAGGTAAGAATTTAAGCAATAGTTTCCCATGCTTCTGATTTAAGCTAAAATTTCCAAGAAGAGCAGAATGTGTCAGTTAGGTCTTTGCTTTTTTTTTAAAGATTATGTAAGTTGTTTACTCTCACAGATAGCCAGGAGAGTCCAAGTGCTGCCCAGTGGCCGGCACATCAATGTTTCATGTGGTCGTCAATCCTTCACAGTTTACGTTACACTCTGTACCTGCCCTTAAATGTTCCTTTATGTTGACTGAGTGGCTTAAGTTATAATAAATTCCAATGCCTGTGAGAAGCAGTCCCCAGGAGCATATGTGGAGGGGTCTGTAGTGACACAGGGTATGTATTCTCTCTGCAAAGGGCACAGTGACTCGGCTCCAGCCAACGGTTACGATATAGGGTCCAAGAGCAGTGGGACTGGAGTCTCCTGATTTTCAAAAAAAAAAAATGAAAGAAAGTCATTAATTTGGGATTTTTGCATGAAATTTCTTGATTTGCAAAACATCATGTGATCCAAATAGCATCTGCCTGTGGGTAATTCTGTCGAGTCCATGATTTATGTAATGCCATCTACAGCAGACCCTGGGACCCAGACCTGGGATCCATGAGCTGACTAGAGAGCCGAGGGGGGCACACCCAGTCCACTATCTCAGAGCAGGCAGCCAGGAGCAGGTGCGAGGTGCAGGCGTGGGGGCAGGGGTGGGGACAGCAGCGGAAGGCTCTCAGTCTGCGGAAGTCTTGAGCATCAAGCCAAGGCAGAAAAGAACTCACTGTCCTATCAGAAAACTGCAGTGCACAAAAGCATCCTTATGGTCCCAACTTTAATGTTTTTGGTGATCACGGCAACAGTAGCATCTGCTCAGACAATATGAGATGCAGCTTTGGGAACATTGTATGACACCTTTTATCTCAGCTCTGGGTGAGGTGAACAACACGTACAACTATATTACAAGCAAGACAATCGCAGGTACAGAGGTGTGCCAAGATGCTTGGTGCAATACAGAGGGAAGCTGACCAAGAGGTAATATAGATTTCTAAAGGGCCAGGGTGAGGTGTTAGTGGAAGTGGAGTTAACAGGAAATGTTATGACACTGTGTTCCTCTCCAGAAGCATCTTTTGTTTATTCTGCAAGGATTAGGCATACATTGGGGATGTACACCAGTAAACCAGACTAACAGTGCCCATCTACAGAAGGACAGAGGAGACCCCAGGCTCTGTGCTGTCCCAACAAGATCACCTTTGACCCAGCTGTGCCTTTCTGGCGGCACAACTCTCATCACCCTTCCGCTCATCCCTTAAGCCCCCATGTATCTCCTAATCTGACTACCCCCAATTTCCCAAACGCTTCTCACTGACCATCTAAACTCAAAGTTCATTATCTGCAAATCCCTACATCTTTTATCACAATTCTAAACATTTCCTTCATGTTTCCATCCTAACAAGATAAGGGGCCCGTCAAGAGCAGAATGTGAAAAAAAAAAAAAAGAGCAGAATATGATTTAAAAATACTAACATGAATGGCAAATGTTTATATGTGCACTGATGTTCTAGGCCTGCTCCCAGTATGGCTCTTTTTATTCCCTTGATCTTCACAACAAGCCCATAACTGGGCCCATTACTGTCCTAATTCCTGATGAGGAAGCTGGAGCACAGAGAGATTGATCCATCAGCCCAAGATCCCAGGGTTAATAAGCAGTGAATCAGGAACAGAGGATTGACATGGCGGCAGTTGGATTCTGAATCCTGTACCTGTAACCACCGTGCTATGTCCTGGTACAGAATGGCCTGTGGTCAAGGAAAAGAGGACTCCAAGCAACACCAGTGTGGCCAGTGACAGCACTGCAGGGTTCCCTGTCCACCTGGGTCAGAGCCAGCCCCTGAACATCTCAAACCTCCCCGTAAGGACCTGGTTTCCCCGGCCATCCTCTTAAGAGAAGGCTGGGTTTCTTCTCCTTTAACCCTTTTCCATTGGGCATGGGGGTGACATAGGATCCTCCTTGCCCATATGATCTTCCACATCACTGTCTCCAACGCTCCTAATTTTGATGGGCAGGCTGCCAGACTGGACCACCCACCAGCCCTCCTTGCTAGAGCCATCTTAAGACCCCTGGGTCATTCCTTTCAGTCCTACAAGATCCCAGTACCTGGATCATCGCCACCCTCTCTGATGCCATATCGATTATGATTCTTGGCAATTTCACTTTCCACAGAGACATCACTGCAAAGCCCTGGGCTCTCAGTGCCATGACCTCCCTTTTCCAACAATCCTTTCCCTCCGCCCTCCCTCATCATGCCCTCCCATAGTTATCACACCCCGTCCATTACCTCAAGTCTAAGGAGTTTCCTTTCCAACCATCATCTCTCACTGGTAGTTTGTCAGGTCCCCCAAACTTATTGAACCTCTTCAATATAAATGCATGACCTTACCTTGCACTGTCCCTTAACTCTCCCACATCCTCAATTTTCTCCTTATCCTGCTCACATCCCAGTGTGTACTGTTCCCATTACTCCCCAGCATATCCTCCAGCCCCCTTCTCCCTGTCTCCCTGACACTCACTCAGGAAAAAACCCAATCCTGATCACGACTCACCCTATCCAAGCAGCTAAACTCGGTAGGAGTGAAATATGCAAGCAGATTGACTAACTTCCTCTAAATGCATGAGGACAACCTCCAGGGACCCAAGTGCTGTCTGCAAGCCCCACTCATTTCCCAAGTCATTCAGGCATCAACTCTCCTGCCTGGGGTATAAGTGGAGGGAATTCATGCAATCAAGGGGCTCAGCTGTTATTCCATAACTTCTTCTCCTTTCCCCTCCTCAATCTCATCTAAGAAAATAGAAGCTATCAGAAGAAAATTCTGCAGATTCTCACAAATACATCTACCAACTTCAGGGCATTTGTCCCACATGTTCATCACCCTTCCCCTGTCACCCACACCACAGATGACCTAAAAGACTCCTCTCCAAGGCCAGCCCCTCTGCTCGAAATCTGGATCTTCATTCTCTTATCAGTACCAAGGTTGGCGATCAGCAGCCACCCTGCCTCCTGCACCAGCAAACTTGCCCTCTCTTCTTCTCCTTTCTTGCCTGTCCTGACCCCTCACTCCTTCCTAGTTCTCACCCCATTTCTCTGCTCCCCTTGACAGAGCTATCTCCCCATTCTTGTCTCCCTTTTCCTCTTGAACCCAACTCTTTCAGGCTTTCTTGCCCATCACCCACCAAAACATCCCCGATCCAGCTTCCCACTAACCTCTGGGCTGCCAAACGCAGTCGTCAGTTCTTGGTCTTCCTTAATTTCTCAGAAACATTTGGCAAAGCCTGTCCTGCCCTTCTCTCTGAAACTCTTTTATGATTGCACCCAGAATGCCCTTTCCTCCAAGTTCTCCTTCCATCTCACCGACTACTTCTTGGGACCCCAGACTCCTGACCACTGGAGGCCCCACACCCAGCCCTCAGCTTTCTTCTTCCCTCTGCCGACCCTCCTCTGTAGGGTTGTCATGCAGTTGCACTGTGTTAAATCTCATGTGTGCTGGAGGCTCCCAAATTTCTACCTCCAGCTAGACCCCTCTCCTGAATTCTGTATACCTCAACCCAACTTGACATCTCAGCTGGATTTCCAACAGGACCTCAGACTTCACATTAACAAACCCAGCTCCTGACTCATCTCCCCCACCAATTGTGTGTGAGTGTATGTGGGTGTGCATGTGTGTGTCACTCTGTTCAAAGATGGCTTCCTGTCTCGAAGGTTCTACTTGCTACCTTTCTTATTTCCTCTATCGCTTTTACACTGGCCATTCTGCACCAGCCTCATTGGTCTTCTCACTGTTTCTTGAACATACCGGTCATGTGACAGCTCTCAGAGCCTTTACACCTTCCATCCCCTCTTTCTGAAATGCTCTTCCTCCAGATATCTTCATGGTACGGTTCCTCACTTCTTTTGGTCTCTGCCTGAAGGCTGCCTTATTAGCAACACCCTCCCTGACTACGGCATTAAGTAGCAGCTCCTGTTATCCCTGTCCCTGGAATAGGAATGAAAGTTCTGTAAGAACAGCTGTAGTGTCAGGGCTCAGAACAGTGCCCAGAATGTGTGCAGGTAACTTTCAGTCATTTGTGGTGAGCTCTGTCCTCAGAGGACTTCCCTACTCAGTCTAGTAGGGAAGACAAACACTAAACAACTAATGACACGTATGCCATTCATCATCTTGCTGATCACTATTGTGAAGAGTAAGTGCACAGTGAATTAAAGGTGTGTAAACAGCATATTCAAGGACCTTACATACAAAGGGACATGGCTTTCAGCCCCCAGCTATGTTAACTACTTAACTCCTTATGGAGCAGATTTATATCACACTTCTGATTTTTAAAAGTATGACATAGATACATCCAAATTAATTGGTCCTAGGAATTTCCATATTCTCAAGCATTCAGTGTTACCCAGTGTGGTTCTGCTTTTAGCCACACTTAAGGCAGCCGCAGGGTTCATGGTAGAAGGGAGGGAAAACCCAGTGCATCACCCCTTTACTGGTAGAGCGTTTTCTGATTGCCCAGACACAACCACACCCTTGTGCTGCACCTGGGGCAGGGGAGAATTGCAGAGGAAGGCTTCCAGCATCCTATCTGGAATGCCTCTCCTGTAGCAACTTGGAGATGCAAGTAGACACGTGGAAGCAAAGGTCCCATTCCCCCGGCAATATCAAAATCTCAAGAACAAAAGTATGTCCTTATACTTAGCACAGCACAGTGAGAGCTTGATCAGTATTGGATGGATGGACCGGTGGGTAAAGGAATGGATACATGGATAGCACATTAGGAAGATGTCTTCTTGTCTACTTTTTTCCCACTCTAGTTCCCCAGATTCCTTGGCATTCCCTGTGGAAGAAGAATTAAGTAAATTCAAGAACAATCTATGTCAGCCTAGTGATTAGATTCTCAATTCCCATACCTTGGGCTTAGAATGTTGGAGAAAAGAGCTTTCCACAAACATCCTCTCCTATCAGCATCCTTCGGCTTTTACTTGAATCACAGTGGCTGGGACATAATCTTGGATTTTGGTGGAGTCCTTGGATTTTGTGGGACACACCCTTGGATTTTTTGTGGAGCCTATTGTGCCATTGGTCATTACCATCCCCAACCCCACAGGCTTCGGAGGTCAGTTGCACGGCCTCTCTTTCAATGATTTTCTTCCTCCATCTCAACTCAGCCACTGCTTCCCCTGCCCGCTAGACTCATGTCATAGAAGAATCAAGGAGGGAAAGTGAAGTTTAGAAAAGATAAAGTGAAATGCTTGAGGTCACCATCACAAATTAGCCGGAAAGATACAACACGCAACGCCCTCTAAGAGGTGTGCCCTGCATCCAGCCCCTTCCCGTTACACACTGAGTGCAAAAAAGTGAAGTTTGTTGTTTGTTTGTTTTTCACTTTTGATGCTGCCAGGGAATGAGTCAGGTTCCCAGTGAATACCCAACCTTTGGCCAGCCCTTCCCCAGGACCAGACCTGAGTCAGGCAGATACGAAGCCGGCAAAGGGAGGGCAGAGGGGATTCTATGTTGCTTCCCAACAAGAGTGAACAAGGAAGCAGCCTAAGCCAGCATCAGTCCAGCCCTTAACCCAGAGGGTGTGACTTTGCCAGGAGATGGGGTGTAAAGCACCTGCTGGATGTGCGGCACATTTATCTTGTTCCCTGTGCCCCCCCCCCACAGTGTGCTGTTTACTTTCTCACTGGAGGTGCAATTATTTAACGAGGTGCTAAAGCCTGAGGAAGATTGCACATTTTAATCAAAGCACCAAATGAGTGAGTCTAGATGACTTTACAAAATGTATTTGAGGCGAATTTTGCACAGCAATGTCTGGGTATCAAGTAATTAAGTGAAAAGGGAAATAACTTCCCAAGGGGTGTAAACAAACACACCAAGTCAGTCTCACTTCATCGTTATGCTGAGTGGGGAAAATGGATTTCTGAGTGGACTGTGGACCTCAACCCAGGCTGCTTTCTCCAATGTCAAGCCAAGCTTGTGGGGCTGGGAGCTGTGGGGCCATGCTACCTCCTGCAGGTTAGGGAAAATCTCGTCAAACTCCCTCAGTTCATAAAGGAAGAGAAAACCAAAAGCCTGGAAGGGCAAAGTGACATTCTCAAGGTCGTTTGGAAGCCTTGGAGTAGGAAGTAAGACCACCGTCTGGTTTTCTGATTCCCAGCCCTGTGCTACTTCACACCTGCCAGGCCAGCGCTACCCAGATGTTGGCTTCTACTAACGGCTGATGTGTGTGAGTGTAGGTGCCAGGTGATAGGTGTCCCGCACTGTCTCCATTAACCCCTTAGACGCTTTCCCAAGGACCCCAGCAGGGAAACGCTGTTATTATCCTCAGCTTAGAGGAGAGAAAACAGAGGCAGAGAATGTAAGAAACCAGCCCGATGTTACACATAGAGCGGCAAAGCAGGTGTCGGGCACAGGCCTCCTGGCCTACACTAGTTCCAGAGACGTCCCTGGGGTCCTAAGACCTCAGATGCTCAAGCCTAGAAACCCTCACCGACAGGCTCTTGTTTAATACACATTGACCCTGCCTTTGTTCAGTTACCATGATGCACAGCACAAACAAACATTAAAGCTAGAGCAAACAAAATGCAAGACGCTTTGGTGAGTGTCTCAGAGAACACCTCCCAGCAGTCTCCTGAAAAACCACCTGTTCTTAGACGTTTTCTTCAGGAGTCCGAGGATTTCTTCCTGGTTTTCTCACGGGGATTTCTTGCTCTTTTCTCCTCCATGTGTCTGGGCCATGCTTTGGCTCCCGGGGGTTTGTTTTCCCCCATATCCCACCTTCTTCCATCTATTTTTTCTCTTTCCTGCTTTGTGAGGAAAAAACAAGCAGCCTATGCCTTTGGGGTCTCACCTTCTGCCCTGAGCGGCTTATCAAAATATTTTTTTGGACAGAGACGATTTTCTTCTTGGAGAGGAATTCTAGCTGCTAAGAAAATTCATTATTCAATTGGTGACACCAATGAATATGAGGTCTCCACTTGCATTTTTCAAGCCTGCCTGTACGTATGTTTTTTTACACAGCATATGGTTTCTACAGGGCAACTCACTCTTGAGAACCACAGAAGTCAATGTCTTCATTTACTGTGCTTTCTCTAAAACTAGACCTTTCTTGAGTTTCACTCCCAAGGTATCATAATAATGCAAACTTTATTCTGACTGAGGCTGGGGATGTCCACCGTAACCCCACTCCTGAGCCATGACTCTCTCAGAAAGCACATGCATAAGGCTCTTTGAGGGTAGAGTCCTTGGCTGGTTCAGTTCCGTAGCCCCAGACCTTGGTATTGTATGCGGCTTGCATACAGAAGTTACTCATTCATCCACACATTTATTGAGCACCTACTATGTTTAAGGTTTTGAAGATATAAAAATAAGGAAGATAAAGTTTCTGAACCCAAGGCTGAGTCTATGTAGGAGGTTCTTAAACTTTTGCAGATAAGGGTCCCAGCAAGAAATTTGCAAAAGCCTTAGATCATCTTTGCAAAAAATGCTCAGTATTTTGGCATACAGTCCACAGTAGGCAGCAGCACAGGTCCAGGTTCTTCTGTTCTTGTAGTATGTCCAGCCTTCCCTTGGTGAGTAGGAGGACTTGCTCTACCACTTGACTTTGAGCTCATCCATGTAACTCGACTTGGTCAATGGGACGTTGGCAGGAATGATCTCAGCAGAAGCTTATAAAATGGGCTTGCAGTTTGGAGTTTGATGATCAAGAAAGCCTGGGTTAGCCCTAGTCCAGAAGGGAGATGAAAGGCACATGGAATAGAGCCCAGTAGCCTCAGCAGAGGGTAACCGAGACCTCCCACCAGCCAGGTAATCCTAGACAAGACAACCAAGAGCAGCAGAACCCCCTCCTGCCTGAATCCCCACTGACTCCAGACACATAAGAAATATTCACTCATTATTCATCTAATTACTAGCCACAGAGGCCTTATGGTGGCTTTTATCCACTATTACAGTGGCCATAGATAAATAATACAAAACTTCAAGGGCATGATGGATGGCCTAAAGGTCTGTATACCCCAGGCTGAGAACTCTTGGTCTGTTAGGAGATATGGAGAAGGAAAACAGGAATTACAGCACAGGATATTAAGCATTATGATAGGGTAATTATAGGAGCTTTAGGAGCACCTAACCAGGTCTCCCTGTGCAGAGGAGGCAAGGTCCAATCTGAGATCTGAAGAACAGATAGGGAGGAAATGGCTGTAGGGGTGGGAATTCACAAGCATGAAATCCACAAGACGAGAGTAAGCATACCCAGTTAGTTATTTTGATAGGACTGCATGCATTTCAGGTGACCAGCACTGGATTATTCTCCAAAAATAGGGAAATGAGCCCTGAACACTTTCAATTTTTGAGGGTGTTGGTATTTTTAAAGTGAAGATATGCTTTAAAAAAAAAAAAAAGCACAAAAATAACAATATAATTTAAGTAACTTTTATGGAATGAATGAACTGTTTGAACATTGGAAGGAACTTAATCATCCTGAGTGCAGTCCTAGTTGGATTCAACATTAAATGCCTAAACATGTCCTTCATAAATGTGAGAACTGAGACTCGTGGCTTTCCTGTCCCCACCCTCCCCAATCTAGTCTAAAACGGAGGGTGTGAAGACAGAGGAGGTGTTAGTAAGAGTTGCAACTTAATAATGCCTTATTCAACTGAATCAAAATGAATAATTTTTGGATTTCAACAGGAGAAAGTGCACCCTGGCTTAGTGGGAGTTCTTTCTAAAGGCAGCTTTACGGGCATAAACTGGAAATCCTTCAACCCCAACTAAAGTACGCGGTGCATGGGCTCCCAACTTGGCCCTCTTAGTTACTAAGAGACCCCCAACCCCCGCACTGCCGTGCTGCCAAGAACCTCAGAATTGGTCGGAGTTGCTCACTGCCCCAAAGACAGGTGTGGGGGAGTGACGGTGCCACACCGCCACCTAGTGGTACCTCTCGGGAAGCCATCTTCTTCACCTCTGGTATTTATGAGCACATCCAGGTGAGTCTTTTCCTTGGGAAAAAGAGGACTGCAAGAGACTGGTAGGACCTAAAGGATATCTCTCTCTCAATTACATATATTCCTCCCAATGTTATATATATGTATATATACATATAATATACTATGTTTTATTTATATATATATATATGTATTTCCACACAATGTTTATATATAAATATAAAGATACATATATAGAGAGAAAGAACTTTGCCCAAATCCCAGCACGTAACACAGCATAGTAACTGCAATTATTAATATCACCATAATTATTGCCATGATACCTGAGTCTCTTTGAAATTAATTGGGCTATGAGAAAATGAGATTTTTGAAGATAATTAAGAATCCATTTTCCCCTTTAATTTCATTCAATAAACAGGCACTAAATGTTTAATATATTCCAGCACTGTGCCGTGTAACTGGGACAACGTGAAGAAGATATAAAATGGCTAAGATGTGGTCCCTGCTGCAAGACATTTCCAGTCCAGAAGGAAAGGTGGGCAAGGTAAACAGCCAGCTCTCAGGTGCTAAATCGAGACACAGCCAGAGCACTGGCTCTGACAGTGCAGACGCCACAGTGATTCATTCAGATGCCTGTGGTTTCCCTTAACTCTCAGAATAAAATCCTGGCCCTTACCATGTTCCTACGTGGTCTGACCAGCTGCCGCTCTGCACTGCTTTGGGGCCTCCCTCCAGCACCTTGGAGAGCTCCTGGCCTCCCTGGGCTAATGGGAAACTTGGTGAGGTTGCAGAATAGGCAGAGGTGAGGGGGAGGGAGGAGGCTTTGTTTCTAGGGACAAGATTCAAGCTGGATGACCAATAAGTCACTTGGCCTCACAGGTGAGAGGAGGATGTTAATAACAACACCTTCCTCATGGGGTTGCTGTAAGGACTGAATGAGTTCATATAAGGCACAGAGTTTCCATTACTTGCTAAACCCTCCATATTTTTATGACCATCTGTGCTCTGCAGAAACCTCTTGGACCCTTTGTGATATCTGGGTCCAATTTTGTAGACATTTAGGCATTTTTCCTTATTAAATCTTGTTTCAGCCCGTTTAAAACTTCACTCATTCAACACTCCCTGTCCATCCCTTTAAGGCACTCAGAACTGGGGGTAAGAAGGTGGGCACCCAGTCAGCTTCCTTCTTCCTTCTCTCCTTGAATTGTCCCCCCTATCATCCTGTGTGGCTGTAACATTTTAGGGGCCCCTCACTGGCCCAGCAGCAAAGGCAGAAGGAAGGGAGATTCCATTCACATTTGACCCTGTGCATGTTTTGAGGTCAAGAGTGGAATGCACTCATTCTTTTCCTACTGAGGAGGATCCTGACACAGGTGGTATATCTGGTTTCCATGAAAGCTGTTCAGCCTCCTACCCTCAGCTCCCTCTTGAAGGATGTCTCTGGAAGCCAATGTGGGGCCCTTTCTTCACTACTTCACCTTCTCCAGGCTGACATCCTATCATCCAGTCTCCTCAACGTGGGATCCAGGAGGGTGGAACCCCTCTGTCACCACTGCAGCATCAGTTCTGGGTACAGCCCCGGCTGTGTGGGCCTTCAACAGATGTTCATGGTGTTTGTAATATTTTCCCTTTGCAGAATCAGAAAACAGATGAGGTTACTATTTGCACTCTTAGACATCTGACGTTCTTAGAAAGAGTGGGGAAAAGGCTGTGCGTCTTCCAGAGGAGAGACACACACCCCACTACAAGTCCCTGCTTAGGGCCTCCGGGCTCAGAGAGGTTGCTGCCCTACTCTTTTAACAAAGATTTCTCTAAAAATATATTGTGGGAAAATTCATGTCTCTGTATCTCAATGAAGTAAAGGAGCCTGTAATTAAAATGGGACTTTTCCATCTCAGAATTTCAACCTGTGGCTCCAAAGCTAAAAAAAAAAAAAAAAACATGCTATGGGGGCCATCGTTGACAAGCTGGACCATATGCATATGTCTGGCCAAGGTTATTGCCAAAAGTTACTTCTGTTTTCATTAGACCCCCACCACCACACCCCCCAGGCTATGTAGTAAAAATAAAGACTCACAGGAGATTGAGGAGACAAAAAGCAATGAGATCTTAGAAGAAAGGTATCGGTGCTCTGGGGGGGTTGCTCTTCACATGAGTGAGATGGAAGAGAAAGGAGCTTCAGGGCCAACACTTCCAGACAGAAAAAAGGCAAATGCCTTAGGCAAACTCTTGAGGTGCTGGGTACATGCTCCTGGAGGCTGGGTGGGAACCAGCCCCCTGCTTAAAGACTTGACAGGCCAGAGGCTGGGTCTGAGGACAGAGACTTCCCAAGGAGCAGACTGAGCCCCCACTGAGGGTGGACAACGGAGCCTGTGATCAGAGGTCCAGAGAGAAGGCTGAAGGGAAGAACCAGCCAGGAACCTTCAGAAAAACACCCTGTCTTCATACCTCAGATGGTAAGAATGATCAAGTAGTTTTATTGAGACATAATAGACATTCAATAATCTGCACATATTCAAAGGATACAATTTGGGATGCCAATGAAACCAGCTCCATGATCCTGATAACGGATATATCCATCCCCCAGCAAAATGTCCTCCTGCACCTTCAGAATCCATTCCTCCCACTCTTCCTTCTCCACTATGAAAAGGGAATCACTGCTCTGCTTTCTGTCACTATAAATTCATGAGTGTGTCTGAGTATCTTATATACATGGAATCATACAGTACGCACTCTTTTCATCCGCCTTCTTTCACTCGGCATAATTATTTTTAGATGCATCCACATTGTTGGGTATATCAATAGTTTGCTCCCTTTTAGTGCTGAGTGGTATCCGTTGAGCATGCATTCAACAATTTGTTTCTTCATTCGTCTGTTGATGGGCATTTGGGTTGTAGGTGGCAGGAATTTGACTAATTATCTTCTGCTTCATTATTTTTAGACATATTCTGTTGTCATGTGTGTTGCTTTTATAATCAGGATACCTGTTAATTTTTTTTTAATTGAAGAGGAAGGAAAGGAGCCTGCCTGTGAGGATTTCCTGCCAAGATTGAAGCCATTTCAGTAGAAAGGGAGTACCACTGGGTGCACAAGTGTCAAGAGAAAGGAGACAAAAGCAGCCAACCTCTGGTGACTTCCCCAACTTTAAGGAGCTGCAGGCAGAGGCTTGTGGAGGAATTAACAATGAAGTGCCACATCTGTGTACACACAGCACAGCCAGGACTGTGCAGCCTGAAAGCTTCTCCTGTGCCTCCTCTCCACCCCACCCATGACTCCAACACAGAAGACACCTAAATATCTGCTAGAGAGTCAGGGACATGAAGTGGTAACAATTTACCCCCACTGCTGATGTCCAGACCTCAAAAAGGCCCAGGTAAAGGAAAGAGAATCTGTAGTTTATACATGAAATAGACTGGATTAGATTTTCTCTCAACTGTAGTAGCCAAACAACTTTAGTATATTATCATCATTATGATTGTCTATGAGTGACCACAAAACTATTGCATTGGCCCAAAAGGTGACCGGGGGCAGAGAGCAGGTGAAAATGGGCAGATATGAAAAAGAATGACGCTGTTTTCTGCAAGAGTCTAGTGCATTCCATATGCCAGTTGCCAAAGTTCTGATCAAGTGGCACTGCAAGCAACAATTTCAACTTTAGGGAAGAGCAAAACGGCAGATATACACATGTACACTCAGACCCTTAAAAACAAATGTGATGTACTGGAAAAATTGCCTCTTTATACTTTCAGGGGCTCAACTTGAGGCAGTGGGAGATTCTCTGTATTCACTGTCATCACCAAACACTTGATGGAAACTCAAGACCGTTTAGACCTGGAAACAGAGATGTGGAAGGATGGATACAGTGCAGGCCATCTGGCCATTACTCGGCAATGCAGTCGGAACTTATCACTGGTGAAACTGTGATGTTTCCATCTCTGAATGTGCTAAAATACTCTCCCATTATAATCAAAAGAAGCAGAGCACAGGCTTGCCCAGAGGGGAAAGACAACACTAATTTTACCAGTCCCTAGAATTGCACATAATGAGAGATTTGATGAAGATATTAGAATGAGAAATCCTGACCTGACGGCCATTCTGCATTGGTGAGTCCTTCTCAGAGCACATGATGGTCGTGGCTGTATTTGTTGAGCCTTGTCACTTTCATCCTTGCAGCAGCCCTGTGAGGAACCCCGTTTTACAGAGGGAAAAACAGATGAACAAAAAGGTTAGATTACATGCTCAAGATTATAGACATAGAAAGCAGTGAAGACAGAGTTAAACTCAGGTCTGTTTGGTCCAAACCCCAGTATCTTCCTACCACGGAATGCCAACACTGTGGCTGAGTGATTGGGGGGTCGGGGGGTGTTGGGGGAGGGAGGGAGTATAGTTAGTGTCAAAATTTGAAATGCTTGTCTTCTGAAGTGCCAGATGGGCATCACCAAGAGAAAAGGCCAGCAGACTGCCTTTCAAGATGGCTCATAACCTGGTGTTACTTACCTTGGGGAATTTTCCATGATCCTGAATCTGATACTTGGATCACTACAAAATCTGCGAAGGG
This sequence comes from Loris lydekkerianus, assembly GCA_963574355.1. Taxonomy (NCBI): domain Eukaryota; kingdom Metazoa; phylum Chordata; class Mammalia; order Primates; family Lorisidae; genus Loris; species Loris lydekkerianus. Next base: position 17,989 of record CAUYPK010141776.1, on the reverse strand, counting down.
TTCCATCTCTCAGCAGAGACGCTTTACCCAAGCACAGAACACTGACAGGTAAAGCCGGAATCCCAAACCCTCATTCACAGTGAGAAGTTACTGGCCCTGAGACCTAAAAGCTCAAATTCCACAAAAGTATCCCAGTCTCTCCCTGTGTGCAGACTCCACGAGAAGCCAAATCACAATTTGAAAGTTTCTGGTGAGCCTAAAGTCAGAAAAGGAGGAATTCAATAATCTAGTGCTTAAGGCACCCAGCTAGGATAGCCTAACGATTCCCAATCCACCAGGAGGGTGGTCCTGCCAGGGATCAGAGATGGTCCCACAGAACTTGACCTCTCCCAGCTATTGCCGAAGGCTCCCTGTTACCTATACGTAAAATGTGCTGGGGTGAGCTCTGCTGCTGACCCTCTGAAACTCCTATTTCTATTTTACTTTGGAATTGACCAATCCTTCCTTTGATGGACACATCCTTTCTTGATGATAATTTACTCAATCTGGTAACTGTGGAGGCCTGTCTACCTGGGAACCGTGCCTTCTCCTCCAGCTGACTTTGCATATCTGGACTGTGATCCACTGTATCATGCTGCAACCTAACTTCCTAAAGGGAATCTTGCCTCCTTCATCTCCAAATCCACCAGGCAGATGTCAACTGTGCCCAGAGAAGGACAAGTGAGGGAACAGTGTGTGAATTCTTTGTGAAGACCCTTCTGTACTTGAATATGAATTCAACCTTTTTGCACAAATAACCTCCAAAAGAAGGGATGTATATTAGCTCTCAGCTGCTTGCTAATGGCCTTGGTGCTGTGCTAGGGACTTTTAATCAGCCCAACAAATCTATAAAATAGTTAAATGTCCAATTTCAAATCAAACAGTTTATTATGTTTCAAACAAAAAGCAGCACGATTGATCAAAGTAAGCACTTAAATTATCAACACAGTTTTAAATCTTAAAGGTAGCTGTGTATGCCAGTAGCTAAGAAGTTTGGAGAGCGAGTGGTGATGGAAATTGCAAAAAACGTTTTCCACAGTTAGTTGAGAATTGAATATTTTTTCTTGCAAGAAGTGGTCCAAACCCTGGAAAAATCAGTGGGCAGTTGGTGCAAGGTCTGATGAATACGGTAGATGACAAAGAGTTTCCAAGTCCAGTTTCTGGAGTGGCATTTATTGTGTGACAATGCTGTCTTGCAAGAGAATTGGCCTGTCTCTGTTGACCAATCTCAGCTGCATAGTCACAAGCACCCTCGTCATTTCATCCAGCTGGTTGCAGTAGACATCCACTGTAATGGATGGACCAGATGTTAGGAAGCTGTTGTGAATGTCACCAGCAATGGACCACCAAACATACACCGTTAGCTTTCATTGATGAATTTTTATTTGAGGCTATGTTTCAGCAACTCATCTTTATCCAACCAGTGTGATGAACACGTGATTGTCAAAAAGAATCCTTTTGTCATCACACGTAACAATACAGCGTAGAAATGGTTTGCCTTCACGTCATGTCAGCAAAGAAAGGCAAGCCTTGAGACCATTTCTCTTCTGATGTTTGTTGAATTCATGTGGAACTCATCTACCCAGCTTCTTTGCCTTGTGGATTTATTTCAGAGAGTCCAATATTGTTGGAAAAGTAACAGTAAACCTTGCTGCTAAGTTACGTGTAAATTGAGATGGATTCACTTCCACAACAGCTTTCAGCTCTTTCTTGTCCACCTCTTAGGTCACCCACGTGGCTCATTTTCAAGAGCAAAATCACCAGAAGGGACCTTCTCAAACTATCAACATACTGTGTATTATTAGCTACATCCTTCCCAAACCCTTCATTGATATTTTGAGCTGTCTGTGCTGCATTGGTTCCACAATGGAACTCATATTTGAAAATAACATAAAGTTTTGTCTTATCTATAATTTCTCAAAAATTGCTTTTAAAAAAATTGGAAATATATGGGGCGGCACCTGTGGCTCAAAGGACTAGGGCACCAGCCCCATATGCTGGAGGTGGCAGGTTCAAACCCAGCCCTGACCAAAAACTGCAAAAAAAAATTGGAAATATAATCATAAAATGGTTTTTAAAAAAATGAAGATGTCTGTAATTCCAGCACTGCGGGAGGCCAAGGAGGGAGAATTGCCTGAGTTGAGGAGTTTGAGATTTGCCTGAGTGACAGTGAGACCCCAACTCATAAAAAATGAAAAACCCAGCTGGGCGCTGGGGTGAGTGCCTGTAATCCCAGCAGCTTCGGGAGGCTGAGGCAGCAGGATGCCCACAGCCCAAGTTTGAGGGTGCAGTGAGCTATGATGCCATTGCACTCTGCTCAGGACCAAAGGGTGGGACTCTGTCTCAACAATAACAAAAAATGAGGACGTGCCTTCACAATGAAAATAAAACAAGCAGTGTCAAAGTGAAACATCAGAGATACCACCAGTCAAACTTAGTACTTAGTAACCTAATATAAGTGCCACCATTCCATAATCAAGAGAGCTGAAACTCAGAAAAGTTAAATGGCTGCTAATGTCAGGCAAACTGTGTTTCTACAGCATCCTGTTTAACTCTGAGACTCTCCTGGGAAGCCAAGTACCAAGAAAAGCACTAATGTCTGTGAAGGTGCATTGTGAACTGCCTAGGACGGGTGGGTGACAGTATTTAAAACTACAACGAAAGTTAGGAGCCATACTTCCTAATTAGCACAGTGCTTTTTCAGCTAAAACAGAATGTTTTCCAAAGAGGTTTTGAAACCTGAAACAGTTGCATTTTCCATAATGACACCATTAAAATTTAACACTAGTCATACTGTCTTCCTGCAGCAAACCAACTTGATAGCTCTGTCATTTAATGCCATCTCAATCACTAGGGTGTTGAAGTCAAAGGCTGCCAAGCTCCTTCAAACATAAAAGAGAAATAAGTGCCATGAGAAGGCCCAGGACTGTAGTTATAGCTGTGCACACACTTTGTCACACTTGCAGGCAGTGAGACCTTTAAAGAAAAAATGAGCAGCTCAAAGGGACAGAAAAAAGGGCTTCTGTAACTATGGCCAGGATGTGGCCCAGTGGGAATTCTCCAATACCTCCCGTCATTCAGGCGGCCCCCTGAGATCACTGTCCTGGCAGTTTCTACTTGTTTCTCCTCCCTCCTCCCCCCAGAAATCCTGGGTTTGGCTTTCTGACCCTGGTCATTTTATGCTGCAAGGAAACACAAAAGACAAAAAGAAGCGCTGGGGAGCCCCCACTCTCAGAGATAACAGGGCCTAAACTATGGGGCAGAAGAAGCAAGAGAGAACGGGGGATCATCATCACAGCACAATGCTAGCTTCAGATTCCTGGCACCAGGTCACCTCTCACTCAGAAGCATTCTTGGCATTCAGTTCGTGATTCTAGATGTCAAGGTCTGGAAAGAAAGAAAAAGGAAAGCAAAACATAGGCATTTATAAAGTTTTTAAAATATATTTGATTTCATTTCAAAATGAAAATCGTCTTCAAAATAATGGCAGTGTTGTCTGCATTTTATAGAGGAGGAAGCGGAAGCACAGAGCAGTTAAACGCAGACCTCAAGTCGTGCTCGGACCTGGTAAAGTCGAACCCAGACCCGGAAAAGTGGAAAACCCACAGGCTTCATTGAGATGTGGATTCAGGAGTTCATAATGTGCCAGTGGAAGAAAGGAAATGTACAGGTTTACTACCTGAGCGCCATCGTGTCCTCAGCCAAAATGAGTCTTTTTAAAGAATGCTGTATGTCAGTATTTTGTTCTTGTCCTCACTTTTGGACAAGTCGCATGGCATAGGCAGAATGATGGCCCTCCAAAGATGTCTGTGCCCTACTCCCAGGACCTGTGGATTATTAGGTTCTATGAACAAGAGAAATCAAGGTTTCAGTGGACCTGAAGGTGGAGAGATTATCCCAATTTACCCCAGTGGGATCAGTGTAATCACACGGGACCTTCAAAGTGCATAGGGGGTCAGAGAGAGAGCGATGACAACAAAAGCAGAGCCAGAGAGATGCTACCTTGTTCACTCTGAAGACGGGAAAAGGAACACCAAGGCAGTGAATGGGCACAGCCTCTAGGCCCTGGAGAAGGACAAGGAAATGTTTTCTGCCCGAGGGTCACCAGAGGAGTCAGCCTTACTAACACCTTGATTTTATCCCAGGGAGGCCAGTGTTGAACTTGCAACCTACAGATAATAAATTTGCATCATATTAAGCCACTAGATTTGTGGTAACTTATTACCACACTGATATAAAGCTAATATACCACGGGGAAAACCGCAAGGTAGGTGGCAGCTTGCATGGTGGGAGGCCACGAATCTTAGAAGTGGACCTGGGCTGAATCTCAGTGTTACCATGTCTGTCTGACTAAGTCTGATCTATCCATCTACTCATAGTAGGATGATCTTGCCAGGAAAATGCTAAAATAGTCAAGTCTGTCAGCAAAAACCCCATCTTAGTTAGTAATGGTTTGGTTGTGTGGAATATAACCCCAACTCATCAAAGGTCAAGTGAGAAAGGAGGGCTTTGTAGAAACAGAGCAAGACTTAATATGGAGCTAGCAATTTAGTAGCTGGCTCTCTCTCTCTCCTCTCTCTCCCCTCACCTCTTCTCTACCATAAATAATATCTTATTCATTCCTCTCTTCCTTCACGCCCTTCCTTTCCTTCTCCTTGTGTGTCTAAGTCTTCAGCATGACCACCCAATACAGCAGCTTCTGTCCCAGTGATGTTCCAACTTCCCACGCTGGGATTCTCCCCTATCCATGATCTAAATGGTCAGAACCCAGTGAAACTAATAGTCCCAGCCCCAGCCTGGTATCCACTCCTAACTCTGTCAGTCATGGTCAGGAAAATGGGGTGGGGAGCCAGGGCATTTGCTACACCCTGTCTCATCTGGGGCTATGGGTCAGGCAGGCCCTTTACAACAGAATCGGGGAGCAGGGAGGGGATGACTGGCATCTTCAGTACATCCAGCTATCTCTGAAAACAGTCATATGTCACTTCTGTCGGCTGAACCATCCTCCCCCCTCCTCCCTGCGCAGGCCAAGTGGAGCCTGTTTGCCTCTGTGACAACTCTTTCTGTCCCTCCATCCTCGGATTGACATACTCTGGTTTAATACGTTATCGCATTCAACCAAGTTACGTTCAAACGATGCTGGCCTGAGAACAATTGTATATATTTCTGGTGACTTTGCATATTTCATAGTTTACCTCTCAAAGGGAAAGAATGATTGCTCAGTTCTTGAGAGAAGGGGCACCTCCCGTGGGTCCCGAACTTCTGATGATCACTAACAACAAGACTATTAATGAAAACTTGACTTAGGTTTTTTGTTACAGTTCAGAAAATGTGAGCCTTATAGCAATTTAATGTGGTAGAGAGGATAAATACTGACACAGATCAAGAACATGATGCTCTGAGGTCTGCAATGAGTCATGCAAGGTTTGGAGGCATCGGGTGGTACTCAGCTGTGAAGAAAATAGTCATTGTTCTCATTTATTGAAGAGTAATGTCAGGCACTCTGTATGTGCTATTTCTGATCTTCACACTAGCCCTTCCAGCTGAGACTTTACCCCAAGTCCCACAGTCAATAGAAGCATCTCACTTGAAACCCCAGGTTCCTCCCCAAGTGCCTTCTCTGTGTCCCTGAATTCTTACAAGTGCCTCATATAGGACCATCCTGTATACCCTTCAAGGTTCAGCTCAGCTCCTCCTCAAAGCCCACCCTAACTCTCCTTAGCCGCTTCTCTCTGGGGTCCCCCAACAACCAACTCAGCCCCAGGTGATCACTGAGAGCATCTATGTACCAGCCATGGCACTAAGGGCCGTGCGTACAGCTGGGTGAGCCAGCATGGCTCCTACCCTCAGGGAGCTAGGGATGGCAGGCAGGCAAGTATGGGGAGCATATATGGAGTGCCAAGGGGGTGCCCCCTTTTTTTCCTTTGGGATAGAATCTTACTCTGTTGCCCTGGGTAGAGTGCCATGGCATCACTGTAACTCACAGCAACCTCAAACTCCTGGGTTCAAGTGATCCTCCTGCATCAGCCTCACTAGTAGCTTGGACTACAGGCATCTGCCACAATACCCAGCTAGTCTTTCTACTTTTAGTAGAGACGGGGTCCTGCTCTTGCTCAGGATAGTTTCAAACTCCTGAGCTCAGGCAGTCCACCAGCCTCAGCCGCCCAGGGTGCTAGGATTACAGGCATGAGCCACTGTGCCTAGCCAAGGGGCTTCCCCTTCTGAGAGCAGGGCCTTTGCCTGGAAGGCCAGGAAGCTGTCTACATAAGGAACTGCCATTTATGTTGGGATGTGAAGGAAGAGCACAGCGTTAGTAGGTGGAGAAGGAATCAAAGAGTATCCTAGCCAGGAGGATGGTGGGGACAGAGACAGAGAGAGGACAGCATGGCCAGGACCTGGAAGTTTTTCAGGGAGACTGGCATGCAGAGAACAAAGGGCTGAGAAGCTAGCAGGTGCCTAGAAAGCTCGTCAGGGCTTTGGGTCTGGCTTTTGGGTTTGGGGCTGTGTCCTAAGGTCGGACAAGGGAGCCTTGGAATTTTTTTTGACACTGTGTGAATTAAAACTATTTGACTGCAAGGAATGGAAGTCAGCTCAAGTGAAATGTGAGAATTTATTACAAATATTCAGAGGAATTTGATGACTCCTAAGAGTCAGGAAGGGCCTGGATGCGTGATCCAGACACTCCGAGGAAGGCCAAGCGTCAGTCTGTGCTTCTCTGCTGCTTATGCCTCTGTGTCCACATTTGCTTCATGGTTTTCTCTATCTCCATAACCTTATTTTCTCTGCTTCCTCAAAAACAGGGTGAACAACAGCTGCCCTACAACCTCAGGTTATAGATAAGTGGTTCTATCTCATGGACATCACACCAAGACAAAAAGATAAACACGACATGATGCCACTTATATCTGGAATCTAAAACAATCAAACTCAGAGGCAGCGAGCAGAATGGCAGTCCGGGAGGGTGGGTACCAGGGAGATGTCGCCCAAACGGCACAACCTTCCAGTTATGCAGGAGGGGTAAGTTCTAGAGATCTAATATCGGTTAGTGACACTGCATTGTACACTGGAAATGTGCTAAGAGAGTAGGCCTTAAACAGCCTCACCACACACACAGAGTGAGGTGATGGAGAAATGTTAAATAACTCGAGAGCGGTAATCATTTTGCAATGTACAGTATGTGTATATCAAAACATTATGTTGTACACCTTAATATATATAATTTCTATTTATCAATTATACTTCAGTAAAGCAGAGAAGGAAGGGAATAATGGAGGGAGGGAGGAAAAAGAAAGGTTCTAGCCACACAGCCACACAGAGAGACCCCAATTCACACTTCGTGGAGAAAGAATTCAGCTGAGCCAATCTGAGCTCAATCCAATGTGCTATGGGTCAGGGACAGAGAGCTCAAGTTGTCAAATGCAAATGTGGCTTCCAGGAGACAGCATGAGTCTCAGAGAACGTGGGATGCTGGCTCATAAGCTCAGCAGTCCTCAGACGGCAACTGCTATAGACACAGAGTAACATAAACAGATCACCACATCTGCCTGCGGAAGGAGACCTACAGGGGACAGCAATAGGGCTGGGGAGACCAGAGCATCGCCTCTTCCAGGTAAGAGAAGGTGAGGACTTAGACAGGGTGGTGGCTGTGTGGCTGGGGAAGCACTCCAGAGTTACCGAGAACTAACAAATGATGATTTCTGTTGGACTTGATATAAGCCCAGGAAGGCCAGGTGATTGTCAGGTTTCTGGCTTGACCAACTGGGTGAACTATAATGTCATTAATAAAACAGCTAAGGCATTGGAATAGGAACATGTTTGGGGGGGTGAAGTTCAAAGAACAAGGAATTTCATTTGGGACATGTTGAGCTGCAGGCAGCCTGTGAGATGTCCAAGCAGAGATCTCTGAGGGTGTCTTGCCTATATGGGTCTAGAAGAGAGTGTTGCCCGTAGAGATGGTAATTAAAGCAATGGAGGCGAAAGAGAGGCCTAGAGAGAGGCTTAGGACAAGTCCTAGAGAATTCCAACTTTTAATGGTTTGGCTATAGGAAAGGAAGCTGGAACTGTAGACCGAGAAGGACCAACCTGAGGGAGGGAAGAACAGCAGAGGAGAGTCAAGCTAAATGGATGTTTCAGGAAAAAATGGAAATGTTGTCTTTGACAAGCACTAACAGGCCAGGGAAATGAATGAAAAATGTCCAGTAAAACATTTGTAGTATTATTTTTTTGTTATTGTTAGCTTGCCTGTTTCTCCACTAACCTGGAAGCTCCTTTAGTAAATGTGTTTTCCTGCCTCTATTCCCAGCCGTTAGCCCAGATGCCTGGCACAGAGTAAAGTCTCAAACAGTTTGTCAAATGCATGAAAATGCCACAGACATTCAAAGATATTAAAAATGACTTCTGGATAAGACAAGGAACATACAGTAAGTCTTTAACAATTTTCAATCCATTAACAGGAAAGTCAACAGGATCTTAGAATAGAAATGCAGTCAGGGGTGGTACCTGTGGCTCAAGGAGTATGGCGCCAGCCCCATATACCGGAGGTGGCAGGTTCAAACCTGGCCCCAGCCAAAAATGGCAAAACAGACAAAGAAAAAGAAAAAGAAATGCAGTTGGATTGCCATCCTTTCTGTGAATAACCCAGGGATGGCTCCCTCAGACTGCCTCACTAAAATCATAATCCCCTCAGTGGCCACCAACTAAAGAGTGACATGAGTACTTGAAAACAATTTTAATTATGTGCTTTTAGTATTCTGATTGTATTTGTGCAGTTAAATTCCATTATCTACAAAGTCAAGGTCCTCTTTGGTCCAATCCTTGCCTATATTACCTAAAGACTCTGCCATTAATGGTTTTCTCTCCATTTGTGAAGTGAGTGTACAATTGCACGTGTCAATAGGGACTCATAGCCAGAAAGCCCTGCTTGACTCCAGAAGGAAAATTCTGAAAACCACCTCTCTTTTTGTTTGTTCAAAGTGCAAACGGCCACTAATTCATAAGGTGGGTGACACTCTTACAAGTGCATAGCTGCCATTGGGAATAATTAGCCGTGGGCATGGCCAGCATAATCATGACTCAAAGAGGACACTGACAGTGACAGTGATGCTGTGTCAGGAGGCCCTTACTGGACTGGATGTTGAACCTTAGCTGATACTTACAGATGGGACGTCCCGGTGATAAAAACTCAGCCATAACAGTCCAGAGGCCCTGGGCAAGGGATGTGGACAGAGGGCTTTGAGTGGTGGGTATCTGCCAGTCAGTACAGAAGTATTTCTGCATTTTAATAACTTCAATTACCTCTAGATAACAAGGTCTGGGCAGCACCCCAAGGTGTGCCAGTCGGGCTATCTATTTAACAGATTAAGAAACCAAGATTTAATGAGATACGGTTTGAATAAAGGCCCATAGCCAATGGCAGGAGAACTGTCCATGGAACTCTCTCTTTATTCCCAAACCCAGTGTTTGACTCTATATCAATCCCCCATAAATTCCCCCTAGAACAATAACAAGAAACAAAGTACCTGTCACTAATGAGTATACTAACTCTGGCCTTGTTCAGCAACGATACCATTACAATAATGGCCATAAGTCTAAGCAAATGTCATTCTTCTCCCTGGAAAAATCCATGATTTTTTATTATGAAATCTTACATCCTAACAAAGGCTGGTTCAAGGACAAAGCAGAAAAATTCTGGAATATTCTCCCAGGGTGAACCCCACTGCAGGTGATCCATCTGACTCAGTTTCACCCAGGGGACGACCCATCCCAGTGACTTTTGTACATACCTAATATTCTAGGTATGAGACACAGTAATTAATTGCATGTTCTGATAAGCTGGGTAACAATGACAGCTGAGGTTGCTAAGCAGTCCTACGAACAATCTCCTTATAAAATGTAGTTTTCATATTTTGTGACAACGGTCTGAAAATGAAGCACACAAATGATTCCTTGTGGATGAGTCTCCTGCTAGACATGTTTTAATTATTAACTTAATTATACGGATGAAGCAATAGGTGGTAATTTAGCTCCTTCACTGACACTTAATTCTTGCTCCCTCAGCCCCAGGCTGGGGAGCTCTTCAGAAGCAATTTAAGAAATTTGTTCTAGAATATATCCAGCTACAGGGCCCCATCTTCTCCTGTCCCTAACCTCGTTTCTTGGAATTTTTGAGGCAGCACTGGGGAGAATTGGCCCAGATGGCACTGGCTCTGAACATGAGGCTGGGGGTGTCCAGTGTGGTGTCCAAACAATGCACTTTCCTTGATCTTAAGTCCAGAAATTTATGGAGAAGATGGAAAGGGAGAATAATGTGCTTAGATGGGAAGGGGGGTTTGGGGGGGTAAGGAGACATGGATTCAAGGCTTTTAGAGTGAATATCTCTTCTCCCTATTGCCTTTCTAGAGTCTTGCATGTTCTTACTTTCCAAAAACAACCACTTCATTTCTCTTGTAATATTAGTGGAGTCTATTTAAATGTGATACTCTTCTGATTTATGCCTGTTAGCCCTAAAGAAGCAGATGGAAAAGGAAAGGAAGAGTGTGATGCAGAGAAAATAGACCCCCAGAGCTTTTTCCAGAAGCCACATTGTTGGGAACATGGCCAACTTCTAAGGGTCTCAAGGAACCACATGGAGCCCAACCATCAAGGGTAGACCACTGAAGCTGAGCTTGGAAGGTATATGCCTTAATGCAGAATTAGTACTACCCATGTACATGCATGTATTGCCCTTCTTTATTTTTCCCTCAAAAATTTGAGCAAAAATGTGCACATTATACACGACAAAATATGGTATGCTTTTTACTGTTTTATAAACTGAGTTTCTGTTTTCACTTAATATATGATGGACGTCTCTTTAAATCAAAGTTTATTTTGTTGTTTTGTCATTTGACAGCTATAAAGTTTTTAAATAGTTTATTTTGTCATCTTGTGTATGTGTAGTTTTAAAAGGTATTTCATTAATTTTCTATTGCAGGACATTTGTTTCAAATTTTTCACTGTAATTCACAGTGTAGGGCACGTCTATCTTTTCCCATGGGCCTAAGAATGCTGATGCTATATTTTACTAATTCTTGTACATACATGGATTTGCTCTGGACTCTCTGCTCTGTTTCATTTGTCCTTCAAGCTATTTATACATCAATCTCATTGTCATTTCCATATTGCTTTATTCATTACATCTTTGTTATATGTTTCTTTACTCCTCCAAACCCCTGATCTGTGTTTTAAAATGTCTGGGCTATTTTTATACATTATGTATTCCAGATGCATTTTTTTCTTATGTTTGAAAAATTCTATGAAAAATCCTAGGAGTTCTTATTGAAATTGCTTTGTGTTTTTAAATTAATTTGGGGAGAATTGACTTATTGGAACTTCCCACGAAAAACGTAGTGTGTCTCTATTTATTCACATCTTTCTTTGAATCCTTCTAAATATTAATAATTTCACAGCTTTTCTTCATATAAAAAGCCTACATTTTCTAACTTGTTACTCCTACTATTTCTAACTTGTTACTCCTACTATATAAGAATACTTTTGAATTTGTTGTTGTTGAGACAGAATCTCACTATGTCACTCTCAGTAGAGTGTTGTGGCATCACAGCTTGCAGCAACCTCAAACTCTTGAAGGGATTAAGTGATTCTCTTGCCTCAGCCTCCCAAGTAGCTGGGACTACAGACGCCCACTACAATGCCTGGCTATTTCTTTTGTTGTTGTTGCAGTTGTCATTTTTGTGTAGCTGGTCCAGGGCTAGGTTCAAACCTGCCAGCCTGTGTGTATGTGGCCTGCGCCCTACCCACTGAGCTACAGACACGGCCCACTGAGCTACAGACACTGCCCACTTTGATTATTTTTTTGCAGTTTTTGGCCAGGACTGTGGTTTGAACCCACCACTTCTGGTATATGCTCCTTTGAGCCACAGGCGCCACCCCCACTTTTGAATTTTTGAATACTAGGGGTTTTTTTTGTTTTTTATTGTCTCCATTTTTCCTGTTGATGCACTTGTCTTTTTTCTTACTGGTTCAGGTAGACTTTTTCAGGTTTTAAAGAAGCAGGTTACCTCTGGTAATAGGGTACAAAGGTAAGAAACAGAAACAGTCAAAGAGATGGGTCTTAAGGAAGAGAAGAAATCAAAAGGTAATTCAAAATTCAAGGTAATGTTGATGACCTGCTCAAATGTCCTTCCCTCACTAAGTAATCTAAGTAATCTAAGTCACATATGCCATGGCCATTATGACTCAGGTGCTCAAGGATGTGCTGCCCAGAGCTCTAGTCTCTCCTGTGGCTGCTTAGTTCCAACCTCCCACCCTCAACTAAGTGTCTCTATATGCTTTATGGGCAAACTCTCAAAGACAAAGGGCTAATTATCTCTTTTGTTGCTTGTGTGCCTTTTGGATGCTTTAGATCCAAACCTAAATTGCTATTCAGCATACCGATTGCCCCAAAACAATCAGTTGTGACCACAATACAGGGTCCATGATGCATACCAGGGCTTCTCGGGTGATAAAGTACATGCAACTCATTGAGGCATCTTGTTAAAATGTGGATTGTGGTTCAGTTAGTCTGGGCTAGGACCTGAGATTCTTTAATTTTTACAAGTTTTCTTTCAATGTCTGGACCATGCTTGGTCACAAGGGCTTAGAGCAGGCTTTCCCAGACTCAACTTCATGGACATTTGAGCAAGATAATTCTCTGTTGTGAGAAACGGTCCTATACATTGTAGGATACTCAGCAGCATCTCTGGACTCTACCCACGAGATTCCAGTACCACCTTCCTCCTAAGTTGTGACCACTAAAAGGTTCCAGAAACTGCCAAATATTCTCTGGAGAACAAAATCACCCCTAGTAGAGACCCATTCATTAAAGCATAGAGAACTATGAGTAAGCCACATCTCAGAATGGGGCTGTAAGTGTGACGGGCGTTCTCAAACGAGGGTAAGGTATGCAACGTGGAATTCACTTGACCTGTCCAGAGTAATTTGTGAGAATTTATTACACATAAAATACTTTAACTCTTTGTCAATCATGCTTATTTCAAATATTTCCCTTCTTGGTGATCTGCCTTTTATTTAAATAGTGCATTACTCAAAAGTATGATTTTCATTTTAAAGCCAAGAACAAATTTTGCCTTTAATAATGTCCCTTTGTACCCATAAAACTATAGCTGTTTGGCAATGGAGAATAGAAACAGAGCCTCTAATGGGAAAAAGAAAATTATAGTCATTTTTTTCATCCAAATTACTGAAAAATAAATTCTCTGTAGTAGCCCAGTTGTAGAATTGCTTTGTGAAAATGTGGAAAGAAACTACTATATATTTTAAGTCACATAATGTGGATGACTACCTGCCTCATACCCAGGTGTGCACTTGCGCACATCCCTGCACTGTGAGCTTGGACCCATCACACCACCTTCCATTACAAATTTTCATCCTCCATAAGCTGATATATTTCTCCATTCCTCTCTCAGAGGGGCAGCAAACATCAAATGGGCAAGTACGTTCTTAACCTGCACTATCCATCATACCCTAGTGTCTAAAATTGATTGAAATTAAATTTAAGTTATTAAAATGGAACATAACTTAAAATTCAGTTCTTCTTTCACGTTAGCCACCTTCCAAGCGCTCATCACCACATGTGGCTGGTGCACGTACTGGACAGCACGGAGGACATGTCCATCATTGTAGAACGTTTTCAACAATAAAGCCTGGTCAGATATAAGTCAGGCTATTACTGCCGTTGCTACAGGTTGGAATTCTTGTCTACGCAACACAGACAGGCACTCGTGGGCACGGGAACACACACCAGCTCATCACTACATCTAAAGTAGCCATAAAAGCAATGAAAACATAAATTAAACCCTTGAAAAATAGGACCAGGGTCAAATCATTATGGGTGTGTTATTTTCCGTAAATGTCATTATGTCAACCACAAATAGCTTCATGAACCTTCTAATTACCGCAGCAAAAAAAAAGAATACTATTTTTCTATAAAATGACTCGTTCAGATTAGCCATTTATAACAAGACATGTTGTCTTTCAGATGCTAATACGCTCTACTCATTTTCTGTAATACCAGGACTCAGGAGTGGGGGTGGGGGATGTTGAATGGGGGGAGGGGGGGGAGTGGCCGTAAGACAGCTACAACCTAAGCCCTACCCAGAAGGTGCCTGGATTTCTCCGGCATGATTCAAGGAGACAGGTGCACCCTGCCCAAGCATTTAACAAAGCAGCATCGGATAATAACAACAACAGGAGCAAAAATATCAAACATTCATTACATTCCAAGACTCATCCTAGATGCTATTTATACTTTGTCAAAACACAAGTGACGTAGGTATTTGGTATTATTTCAATTTCACAGATGCAGAGAATAGTCCCCGAGAGGTTTGATTAACCTGAGGTTCCCCAGTAAGGAACTGAAGTGTGCCTGACTCCAGGGCCCCTGCTCCTAATGGACGTGTTTCTTGTCTCTGATTGGGATGGGCCTAAATGGGGGAAATTATTCCATCTGCTCAGCAATGTTGGGGGCCTGGTCGCATCCTCCATTCTTCCTGACCTGGGCTCCATCAGTGTGTAGAGATCCCAGCCCGCACATCCAGGTCCACCCACTTCTCCTTCATCTCCAGTGAACAGTCTTCACACGGGCCCTGGGGATGGGCTCCCAGATGTTTGGACAAGGATCCTAAGTGCCCAGAGTGTGGTCCCAGAACCAGCAGAAGCAACAGCATCTGGGAACTTGTTAAAAATGAAAATTTTGACCGGGTGCAGTGGCTTTTAGCACTCTAGGAGGTTGAGGTGGGTATATTGCTTGAGTTCGAGACCAACCTGAGCATAATTGACACCCTGACTCTAAAAAATAAAAAATTAGCCAGGCATGAGACCAACCTGAGCATAATTGACAACCTGACTCTAAAAAATAAAAAATTAGCCAGGCATGGTGGCAGATGCCTATAGTCCCAGCTATTTGGGAGGCTGAGACATGAGGATCACTTGAGCCCAGGAGTTTGAGTTTCTGTGAGGTATGATGACACTACTGCACTCTAGCCTGGGGCAACAGAGTGGGACTGTCTCAAAAAAAAAGAAAGTGCAAATTTGGAGGCCCCACCCCAGACCTCCTCAATCAGAAACTCTGGGGATGGGCACCAGCAATCTGTGTTTCAGCAAGCTCTCTGAGTGTTTCTGATTCATGGTAAGGTTTATGCTGTATGTAGTTAGGATATTTGTCCCTCCCCCACGCCCCCCATGTCATGTTGAAATTTGATCCCAATGCTGGTGTGGGACTTAATGGGAGGTGTTAGGTCCTGGAGATGGATCCTCCATGTATGGCTTCGTCCTGTCCTTATAGTCAGGAGTAAGTTCTCACTCTGTTAGTTCCCACGAGAGCTGATTGTTATTAACATAAAGAGCCTGGCACCTCTGCTCTCTTTTGCTTCCTCCCTCACCATATCATCTCTGCACAGGCCAGCTCCCCTTTGCCTTCTGCTTTGAGTGGAAGTGTCCTGAGTTCCTCACCACGTGAGGCAGTGCTAGGGTTTTTGTACAACTCACAGAACCATGAGCCAAATAAACCTCTTTTCTTTATAAATTATCCAGCCTTGGCTATCCTTCATAGCAACGTAAATTGACTAAGTTTGAGAATCACTGCCCAAAGGCAGCCCTTGCCGCATCAGTGTGGTCCATGGGCCAGCAGCATGAGCATCATCCAAGAACTTTTAGAAATGCAAGTTCTGGGCCTCCCCTCGAACCTGCTGAGTCTGAACTGATGAAGGTGGAAGACAGTCATTTTTGTCTTCCTGTGCTCTCCAAGTGAATCTTTTGCACATCAAAATCTGAGAAGCTCTGCTCTAGGGCAGACTCTCTTCTTCCTCCTCTACTGTTGCATTATTAATAAGAGCTGTTTCTATTTCAATAGACAGAAGCTCATCTCACATCACTTTAAGGGGAAAAAAGAAACTTATTTATGTATGTCATTGAAACAATTCACAGGTAGATGGGGCACCACTGGATCTAGGTCAGGAGTCAGCAAAGTACGTCCATGGCCATTTTTGTAAATAAAGTTTTATTGAAACACAGCCACATTCATTCATGTGCAAATTAGTTATGGTTGCTTCCATGTGAAAATGGCAGAGATGAGTAGTTGTAACAGAGACCATTTGGCCCACAAAGCCACACATATTTATGTACTTACAGAAAATGATTTTTGACCCCTGCTTCCAAGTATGGGGTCCAGCAGAAAGAAGGATACTGAGGTGAACCACATCTGGTCTGTGAGCTCACAGGCTGTTATGCTTTGTTCATTTAAGGGAAATAGGACCAGAAGTTCTAACAGCCACTCACTTGTCTTGAACTCCACTCATTGCACAAACACACACACACACACATGTATTTATACATAATCAAATATGTATTTTTTAAAAAAGCCTTTATGTTCAACTAATGAATGCTTTGGTGCAGATTTAGACAGTAGTATTGGAAACACCTTCACTACCACCCCTTGTGTGGCATGACAAGAAATATATACTTGGCCTTTGACCCAGATTCCTGGCACACGGCTCCTAAAACCATTGAAATCCAAGTGATAAGACTTCCTTTTGCTAATGAGATGACTGATGGGGCTGGGAGATGGCAGGGGCTCAGATAGCTTCAGGATGGGGGCTGGTAGCCAGAAAAGCCAAGGCAGGATTAGAGGATTGGCATGTTCAGTTTCTCCTCTTCACCTGTGAGGAGGGAAGAGGGGCTGGAGATTGACCTAATCACCAACAGCCAGTGACTTAATCAATGATGCCTACACAATGAGACCTCCGTAAAATCCCTTAATTGGGATTCGGGAGCTTTTAGAGGTGCCGGGAGAGTGGTATACCAGGAAGGTATGGAAGCTCCTCACCCCATGCCACATCTCTCACCCTCTACATCTCTCCCACCTGTTGTTCCTGAGTTGAATCCTTTGTAATAAACCAGTAGGTGTAAATAAAGTGTTTCCCTGAGTTCTTTGAGCCGTTGTCACAAATTACCAAACTAGAAGAGGGGGCGATGGGAAAGCCCCATCCGTCAGAAGTACGAGGGACTCTAGGCTTGTGACTGGCCTCTGAAGAGGGGGCCAGCTTGTGAGACTGAACCCTCACATCTGTGGACTCTGGCACTCACTCCAGGTAGTGAAAGGAATGGCTACATACTCTACCCATGTCTGATAATTGATTGTAAGTGTAGGGAACACCTCAAGACTGCCTCAAATGTTAAATTCAGTCTACATTATTTCAGGTGCAATTAATTTGTACATATTTCTATATTACACTATTAATTCACAAGTTCTTTGAGGAAAATTATACATATACTATAAACAGAGTTACAGAACTCTTAAGAATCATCTGGAGTCGCTGGTGTTGTTGAAGTCTGTAAGAAGTCATCAGCATTGCTGTTATGTGAAATCATCCCGTTTCTCTAACACTGTTCTTTAGGTGGGGGTCTGTGGAAGCTGAAGGAAGAGATGAGTGACACATCTGAGTTGGTGCAGGAAAAATCAGAGAGAATGCCTACAGGACAATCACTAAACTGCATTAATTCAGCTAAAGCAATCCCTGGGGCCAAGGGCAACCGTGAGGTTCTAAGCCATGCCCAAGCAAAAACATAGCAAACTGCAAAAATTATAGGGAGGCAGCTCGGCACCCATAACTCAGTGGTTAGGGCACCAACCACATGCACCAGCGCTAGTGGGTTTGAACCCTGCCTGGGCCTGCTAAACAACAATGACAACTGCAACCAAAAAACAGCTGGGTGTTGTGGCAGGCACCTATAGTCCCAGCTACTGGGAGGCTGAGGCAAGAGAATCACTTAAGCCCTAGAGTTTGAGGTTGCTGTGAGCTGTGATGCCACAGCACTCTACCAAGGGGGAGAGAGAGAGAGACAGAGAGGAGGGAGGGAGGGAGGGAGGGAGGAAGGAAGGAAGGAAGGAAGGAAGGAAGGAAGGAAGGAAGGAAGGAAGGAAGGAAGGAAGGAAAGAATAGATAGATTATAGGGAGGG